>VCRD01000440.1:38028-54952 GCA_006783055.1 Trinorchestia longiramus
CAACACAGCAACACTGTACAGCACAACACAGGAGCACTGTACAGCACAACACAGCAACACTGTACAGCACAACACAGCAACACTGTACAGCACAACACAGCAACACTGTACAGCACAACACTATACAGCACAACACAGCAACACTGTACAGCACAGAACACCAGTTCTACATCGTACCATTCATCATCTCGTCTTAGTTTCGAACGTCCCCAGAACAGCTAAGCTTCTGTAAGCCTCTTTTTGTGTGTAAACTTGTCATGCAGAGCCTCTTTGTATTTGATTTTGTTTTAAATGCAAGAACTTCTTACCAAGACGCCCAATTCCAACGCAAAGGCATCGACTTGCAAGCTAAATATCAAAGAAGTGGCGTCGGAAAATTCATAGGAATTAATGCATGCGTAATTAACTACATGTAAGACAAAAGTCGTAACTTCAAATTTATGTTACCTTTGATGCAACGGAGGGAGCGGATCAACTCCACAAAATATTTTGCCTGTAGTGAAATAATGTAGCAAGTAGAGAAACTCAACAGGATTTTTTTTATTCTAAGCTATTCCCACGGAGAAGTTACTTCTCGTCTAGCTGGGGAAAAATTGCAAGTAAAAGATTTTCAGACTGAAAACCCAAATGGTTAGAATTAAAATGTTATTTTTCCTATTTTTTAATATTGCTGGCAATATAAGTGTACTAGCATATTAGAAATAATATTATTATTCAGACTGGTTTCAAGGGTCACGTAGAAAGCTTTATTTTATACGACATAAAATTACTTTCCTGTTCGTGCCACCGACACCTCTCAAGATGTGACTTCAAATCATATATTATGCCCGTCTATTTTTATCTTAGTAGATATTAACACCAGTGACGCTTTCGTTTCAGTATTTCTCGTACTTATTTTATTGTGAAGCAGCATCTTTTGAGGTAGAATAAACCTACACGCACGTTTGTATGAGTTACACTATTGTACTGATTCTGTAGGACAGAAATGCGAATACTCGTTTTGACGGTAGCTTCATCTATTACTGACGTCCCACAAAAATTAGTCTGAACACCTAAATAACGAAGGTTTTATTAACGTGTAGTAAAATTTCAAGCAAGTGGTCATAAAGGCGTGCAGTACTTGTCATAGGTATAGATGGCAATATAATGTTATTAGAATATAATGAGGCTATAGGAACGAACCTTCTGGCCCATTATTGGGTCGGATAATCACTTCGATAATTATTCGGTTACCCAAGTCCCATGCCGCAATTCTAGCCGCGTCAACCATGGCGGCAGCGGGATGTTGTTTATTTATACGAAGCATATCCAAAACAGCCCCACCACTCTACAACCTATACAGAGCACCTTGTGTAAACACTTCAAAGGTGTTTATTTGACATTCTTTCCGAACTATTCCCATGGAAGATCATGGCCTCGACAGGAAATCAGACGATGAAATAATTTCATTCAGAATGCCTGCAATAAAATGGTATTCCTGTTAACGGATAATGTGTCCCCTGTTGCGCAGCGTCAGTTTATGGCTGCATAACACCACGAGGCTCGTAAAAAACGCACAGATTTAGGTTATTGATTTGCTGGTGCTGGTGCGGCACACAGGCCTCAGCGCCGCATGCTTCAATGGAGAATCAAAGTAACTATTGCTGTGCTATCAAGCACCTCAATGTGCAATCAATAGGAACATGAATGCTGTGAAATTCATATTGTGATTTTATTATTAAACTGAAGCAGGTTCCATACTAAATTATAAAACGTTAAGAATCGATATAAAATGTTAACCAAGGACTTAAAACTTTATAAATTTTAAATTCCCTTTTATGAACTATATGCAAACTTGATACACAAATTCAAATCCCCAACGTTTTCAAAACCTAACAAACAATTAATTTGACCTTTAAACATCCTTCAAACTATTGTTTAATACTTTTAGAAGACTTAAATTTTAGTTTGCAGATAATAATGTACAAAGCAACTGAAGGCTTTACGTGCATTTTATACTTCCTGACTTTCTCTAGTTCCGCTAAAAAAATTATTTTCGTATGTTTTACTCGAATTATTTAAAATTGTAGAACTTTACTGCCCACTGCAACCAGTAAACAGAGAAACCTAACGACAATGATGGGATGAAAAATTAAAATGAAAAAATGAAAGAAATGTGTTAAGACGACACTAGCATCGAAGGGGAGAAATATGGACAGGGATATAAAATGAAGAAAATCGTTTAATGAACCCAGATCAGATTCCTGCAACAAATGCTGTTCAGTGTTTGCAGCATTAACAGCAGTAGTAGCAGCACTAACAGCAGCAGCAGCAGTAGCAGCACCAACAGCAGCAGTAGCAGCACCAACAGCAGCAGTAGCAGCACCAACAGCAGCAGTAGCAGCACCAACAGCAGCAGTAGCAGCACTAACAGCAGCAGTAGCAGTACTAACAGCAGCAGTAGCACCATAATCAGTAATACCAACAACACCAATACGAGAATACGAGTAGCACCTGCATCGAGTAGCACTCACCCTCACCCACAGACACACACATCCACCCCTTTCCCCCCCACACACGTACTCTACATACACACCCCCACCAACGCACAGCTGAATGTCAATGCAATTTCACCAGCTAATTTTTTAAGGAATGTCCGATGCGTCGCCGTGCCCTTCCATGACCTCTCCATGACCTTTCCTTTTCCTACCCACAATCTGCGCTTCTTTCTCCCTTCAGCTTCTCTTTTCTCCCTCCTCACACTTCATTGTTGGAGCGGCTGTGGAGTTCTGCATTGACGCCCTTCACTGGAGCTGCCACTTGCTGCAAGCTCCAGGTCCAGTGGTACTAGTTACAGGCATTCAATGAAGCTGTAATTGTGAGACATGTATCCTATATACACACACTCACTGATGCCTCCCATATCACAATAAAATAAGATAGTGAAAAGGTATTGGTTATGAAGCGTATTTATTTTACTCTTTGGCATTTGTTATTTACACTCGAAAACTGCTTGTAGGTCTTAAGAAGTTATTAAGATCAGGCATGCAAGTTCTTCACTTAACATCAAGTGAAATACCTTATAATAAAGTGTAATTAAAGAACACCTTATTCAGGTACACAAGAAACGAGAGCGTAAAAGAAATTAACACCACCTCCAATCCTTCAAATTCAGGTGTGACAGTTGTCAATTCAGGTGTGACAGTTGTCAATTCAGGTGTGACAGTTGTCAATTCAGGTGTGGAAGTTGTCAATTCAGGTGTGGCAGTTGTCAATTCAGGTGTGAGTTATCTAATACTAAGAATGACCGTCGTGTGTTTATATATTTATTTATCTATATGTTTCCTGCCACGCTCTTAAGAATAGATAGGATGAAATTAGCACTGGCGGTCTTGGTTTCAGTTCACTGGTAAATTAATACACTCATTTTGCTGTACAAGTGCACTACAATAAGTCACTTTCAAAAAAATTAGAGAGATCCAGAGCCTTATATACTCGAGTCCGTATCGTGGATACCGAGTTCGGCGGAGTATTGCATATTACAATATACATACACAAGCTCGCAGTCGCTTTCAGTAATGCTGAATTTCTGTATCTAGGATATGACACAAATGCCTATAACTACTTCTACTGCGGCTCAAAAATACTGTATTCTAGGTGTTTATTATACACTAGATTTGCCATCATTTTTGATAGCACGGGTACACTAGTCTTTAATATAATCCAGGTATCTCTCGCAGGAACGGTCATACTTCATTTCACATAATAGAAGTGCTCAATTATTGCAGCAAGAACAAGAAAAACACTCATTAGTGCCTGTGTAATTGCATCTGGTCAGCTTTCAGTAATGCTACCCTTGGGAAGACACACGTGCAAACACCAGTGTACATTAATGAATAAAAGACGAAACACCAAAGCTTATAAAGCCACAGGTGTTTGTTTCTCTTACTCTATATAACTAAACGCTAGAATTTTCTTGTCTGAATGCTAGTTGCAATTAAAATGGGTATTAGGACTTTACAGCGTACACCACTGGATTAATCCAAGTAAAGTACACAAGGAACGAATTCCTCCCCATAAACACGAAAAAAGTTTAATTTCAGAAAATAAATGTTACACTTCGGTTGCTGAGATGCTCAAGACACAGTAAATTTTGAACACACTTTAATTAAAGAGAGTCAAGGGATAGAATAAGACATAAGTTTACTTCTCATTCTTTGCTTTTACGGTCATGAACTACATAATAACTGAAGACGGATGTTTTAAATTGGCTTTACAAACAAACGATTAAAAACGACTTGCTCAAATAGTAAGGAAATAAATATCTTCAATAACAGAATGAAATGTGGAAAAACTGTTCCCTAATTGGAAATTCTTATATAAATTGAAAAAAAAAAGAAATATGAATTCCAAGATAAATAGCATTATGTTCCTAACAATGAAAATCCTTATAATATAAAAACGCGACAAACACAATTCAGATTCACGTTCGAGAAAGAGAACAAAAGTTACGTTGCCAAGGCAATATTAAGACTGATGTAAACACCCAAACAAACACGCACCGATCCATTTCCTTTCATATTGAAGCTCCGTGAAATATTTTATCAGAAGATGTAGTGACCCAAGCCTCGTATCCTCCAGCGTCCGAGTCAAGAAATTTGAACAGAATACTTCCTCACCATAATAAGTTTGAAGATGAGCTATTCCTATAGAGAATTATACATTTTCAACTTGTCAACAGTTACATTCTTTGATTTGGAAGAAAACAAAGAGCTTCGTTTGCCGTAAAGCAAATGAGCGTTCACGGGTCATGGATATCGAAGCTGCTCCTCTCAATGATAAGGATCCTAATTAAATTAATGAAGAATTGTTAAAAGCTAGAAATAAATTAGCAATTGGTTAATCGCTTCACCTCGTAATAAATGATTTCACTTATGAATTTTTTTTACTCTATTTTCTTGGTACAAGTTAAACCTTTCATGAAGACTCATAAGGCAAACGAAAAAAAAACAGATGCGTTCGCCCATTTTCCAACAGGCGATCACACAAAATCAGTACAAAATAAATAATCAGTATTGGCTCGTTAGCTGATTACGAAACTTAATAATAAATTAAGTGATACGTGAAATGTACGAACTAAAAACTGGAATTACGAGCTTACGAGGGTGGCTCAAACTTGCTCATCATTTATGAGTCGAGCTATTTTCAAGAAATTTTCTTACTTAGTCTCTGCAATATAAAAAAGAAGAAAGTCAAGAGCGCAGATATCCATTGAAGCCTTTGAGTTTTAGCTTAGGATTCGTTGCTAGTCTAAACTGAGCAAGCAGAACAAATACAAGGTACTTTATTTCTAACGCATGCCAAAATGACTGCATCGACAAGATTATAGAAAAATTCATAATATGCCCGTTGTTTTGGTGTCTTTATGGACAATCTCTTTGTGCCCTAATGCTTATTTCTTTGTCCTGACGCTTGACTAATTTTACATTTAATATGAAATTCGCATTCAGTCATAGACGTCCGTGCCAGTCGACTTTTAGAAGTGACTACAGGAGAAGTGATAAACCTGTGCAACAAAATTTATCATTAACGTGCGTTCCTCAATAGAAATCGATAGAAACAACTTTACTTTCTCTTATTATATTTCTCTGACACATCACGAATGAATTTACTAAGAAATGAGATTCATAGTAGACCATCCTATTCAAATGGTGCTGAACTCAGACATTCATATTTTCTTACAGAGTAATTTTTAAATACTGCACGAGCAAGAATGACACAAATGGCAACAAATTCGCTAAACCAACATTTATTACTTTCATAAAATGAACACACGACGAACACGATTAAAGCTCGCTTTCCGAAAAACGAACCAAAGGCATCCTGTGTATGAAAAGATACTTAAATGTCAGGTGCATTCTCCGTAGACTTCATATGAAATTGTGTTCGCAGTATGACAGGTATGCCCAGGGTAGTGTGGCCGCCTTATTTTACTCAATTTCTTATTCTCGCCAGTCAACAATTGAGGTCAATTGCATTTTAGCCCAAGAAATTCGTGCTTTCAGCATTTATTAGCCGCTATCACCCCAAAAAAACCCTAAACGACTCAATGAGTATTCTGAGTCTTGCCTACAATTTCCAAATATTAAATAGTAGAATTCGGTGTACAAAAGTAAAGATTAGGTATTATTGGCAAATTCAATCTATTTATTTTCCCTATCTTAATCTAAGGAGAAATGAATGAAGATGTCTACATACTATATTTCCTCCGATACTTTGTGTACACTATAACAAGGCTTAATACTTTGTGTACACTATAACAAGGCTTAATACGCGTGAAGAGGTCTGACACATCTGCGTCAGTTCATCTCAACATGCATCAGACCAATATGCTAACGTAGCATATGGTGACTAATAGCTTACCTGGCTGTATATATTGCGCACAATACATTACTGCATCATAGTTAAAATCGGTATTCAATACACAACGCGAGGTTTCAAACTTGGACGCTTGCATCTTTTTATGCTTGAGTACGAAAATACGTTTGAAAGTTTCTATAGATTCAGATTCAATCTCAATGCCTAACTATTCAGACTCTGATATCAAATTCAGCTCATTCAAACACCACTATTTCAAGCTTTCATTGCAGCTATTGAATACAAACGATGCAGTGATAATATTTGTATGTAATTCATGAACAGGAAATAACTAGAGTATTTTTGAATAGAATATTCCTAATTTTATTAAGCAGCAAAAATTAAAATAGTGACTTTTAATGTAACATGATGTATGAAAATGTGGTGAGTAATGAATTTTACGGAAAAGTCCACATTTAGAATAACCCAATGTTTTAACGTATGAATAGATAGTTAAATGTTAGATGAATTTTCCGTAGACATGCCACGAATACGACCTATTCTGAAGTTCATACCTAGTATCATAATACAATCATTTCTTAATATCATTTTTTTAGACGAGTACATATGAATCACGTGAATCCGTATTTTCCCTCACTCTTCTGTACTTGAGATCTAATACAAACGGGAGCATCACATTCTAACAACAAATGCAAGTGCTGTCTAATGGTTTCAATGGTAACCATTAATCATATTTAGTTCGAAAATACTCAAGAAAGTTAGATGAAGACGCTTCTTTAAGGTAAATTCGATTTATTTTTGACTAAACATTCGTGGCTGGCAGGACATGGCCACACAAGTCCCTACATTTACATCATGAAAGTAAAGTGGCTTCTGAGACCCCAGACTGGAGAACAAAACATGAGAGTTAGTACATACTTCCGGACTCGTGCTTTATGAGCTCACTGAGCCTCAGCCATCGAACAGTTTACAGAGTTTATGTCGTATTTACGACTTTCTACAGCAGTTTTGTGAACTCTTAATGCATCATTTTGTCTAATGGACAGGCATGAACTTGAAGTTTTGTATCTTTGAATACTGCATTTCACACCTAACGCCTTTCGAATTTTCTTCAGTCCTATTATTATGTTTTTTTCATCTGGAGCTCCTAGAAGAACCCAAATTCCAAAAACATGATGTATGTTTCAGCTTTTTCTGTTAACCAAACTTGGTCAGTATAAAAAGACCGTGTAGGCAAAACCAAATATTTAACACGTTGCCTCCGATTGCCTGATTGGTGTAAAATTTCCCTTTGTACGCATAGTCACTAGAAGAATCTGAAAAAATTACAGAACCCAACCTAAGTGGTCCACATACGTACCACTTCGGAGTCAACGTGTTAAACATTTCCGTCAATTTAATTTCGATAAAAGTTATTAACATATGCGTATTGCAAACTATTGAGCCACACAGGCTGCTGGACAGATTTGTACTACTGATGGAAACAGCTGCTCTTGGAACTTGGTCGGGGAATTTTCAAAAGGCCACTAGTCACATGATCGTGCCCCATGTTCTGCAGGCATCAAAACCAATTCATTGTCAATGCTGAGCAGTGCAAGAGTTGTACTGTTTTCAGTGGGGCAGTCAGACGCAGTCTCTACACATCCACAAATTGCCTTAGATATCATCATCTATGCACATAAAGTATTATGAATTCTTTTACATATGTGAGACCATTCACATTTTACCTGTAAACGTGAAATAATTAATAAAATTATAAAGTAAACATAAATAATCAGTAGTTAAAATATATATGAGTAACATATTATTATTAAATAGAAATAATTTATAATGATTAACCTGGAAACATGAACACATTTACCAAGTGTAAATGTATTGAAAATATGAAAAAATTATTCAAAAATGGACCCACTGTCATTTAATTCGCCTAATCAGTTTATAATTGGCAATCCATGGAAACATGCATGTCCTTCATATCTATTGGCTCTATTCGTACAGTATTAACAAAATTATACTGTTACAAAAAAATTAGAAGTGCACTAAAATTATTCAGCATACTGCACAATGAACGAAAACCTTGAATAAGTTTATGTACGAATTAGTGAAAGCGAAGAAGTGCATTAAAAACTCTTGGGACCTTAGCACTTTCAATTAAGTATACATGCATGAAATTCGGACTCGTATTGTTAGGAACAAATAGAAACTTGAAAACAAAATCAACGACGGTAAAATTAATTGGCTGTTTGGGTAGAACAACCTTGTTTCAGTAAATTATTTCACTATGCTAAACTACAATATTCCTTTGTTAATCTTGAGACACTTTTAGCAATGAGTTCAGATTTTTAAAATGACGGTAACAGAATCATGTTACTCCTGACGGACAAAGAGATAAAGGTTGAAGACAAAGAAACACAAATTACTGCTACAGACTCTTCATTAACGTAATATTAACCAGAAATAAACATAAACTGCAAGAATAAAGCCGACAGTACTTTTACGGCGAAGCTGGCAGACTTGTCTTGCAAATCCCGTTCAGATGAAGAACAAGCGCGCCACATCAACTGGAGCTGCCCAGCCCCGCCATAATTCTGTTAAAGACGAACAACCGGACTGCTCACAGGCAGCACGTTGGACAACGTTGGGCAGCACGTTGCCGACATTAGGGACCACGTTAGGGAGCACGTTGGACAACGTTGGGGAGCACGTTGCCGACATTAGGGACCACGTTAGGGAGCACGTTGGACAACGTTGGGCAGCACGTTGCCGACATTAGGGACCACGTTAGGGAGCACGTTGGACAACGTTGGGAGCACGTTGCCGACATTAGGCGACATTTTCTGCTGTTAATATTACGTAGGTGATGAAGTGCAATTCAGTGCTATCCATATTTCTGTTGATGTTCTACCTATGACTTGTAGTATTTTCAATAGTTACTGACATTTTCACAGCTCAAAACGGGTTCAATCATCCTTATTTAGGATCGCTCAGATTTCAATAAAAGATCATAATGATTAAAGCTGTGCCTTCATATAGTATCGAAGCTGCGTCCTTATTGAGAAAAATACCAAGTTTAGGTCGAAGGGCAGGGGCGTAAAGTCGTACGGCTTCGTGCCTATGCAAACTTTGGCCATGCACATGAACTGAAACGCCGAAACTTTTATCATGAATTGAGTTTCCTTTCATTCTCACTTTTTAATTACTAGAAATAACGATTTTTCACCATTTGGATCATCAAACTTGACGTGAAGTTCATTAGATCGACGCCAGGTCAATTTTGTCCAACTAGATTTTGTAAAAAATTTATGCAAAACTCCGTTAACAAATTAAAGAAAAGTGAGAACCTGGCTTAAAAACAGTAAACGACAATTTAAGACAGAGTTAAAAAAATATAGAAAGTTTAAAAATACCAGCATTTGAAAATAAAATTCTTTCTTGAGTAGCATGATCGGCACACGCAGAATAAATAGATTACTATATTACGCATCCATGATGAAAAGTTGAGTCTTTTGACTTAACTCTGCACACAAGTGACCGGTGTATTGGCTACTGATCCAATAGGATTAAAGGCTTTGAAGCTTACAACTTTCTATATTTTGAATATAAGAGGACTTCAAATCGGTTTTCCCAGTCCAGAGTTAAAAAATCAATACCATTTTAAGTGCAGTCGAACCTGAACTGCAAATGGACTTGGAACAAAAGCAAAGAATCATCATTGAATTCTTTGTGAATGTCAGACGCAACTATCTTTTATTATACTAACATAAGGTTAATAAATGGGCGTAATGACTGCATGCCGGAACGACAATATTCAAGTGAACAAACATTAAGGCACAAAATCTTGATGATGAATTACCAGAACGGTTTTGTGCAGGAAGACGAGAACAAAATAATGCTTCGTCTACATCGTTGGATTAAATAAAGAAGATTCTGAAATGCTTTACTACTACAGCGGCGTCAGTCGGATGACAATCCTTGCCTTAGCCATGCGACTCAAAACTTGCATTGTAAGACAATCATGTTTGTTCTTAGCTTCACTCATGAACTCTACAGTTCAGAAAACATCTCCTTGCATTGTTCAGTATAATACAAGAATGTATGTCTCTCATGTATAAAGCTAAAGACTTATTCTCTCGCCCCCATCCTCCCGTACTGGGAGGTGCAGGGCTACAGGAGGAAGAGGGCTGTTTCTGAAGTTTGAGGATCATTTTTTTTCTTCAATGAGTCTTTTCGTCATCCAAGCATTAAAAATATACATTTAAACTTGATTATATTAATAATATTTGTGGCCATTACAAACAATACTCTTCTTACTTCGTTTCTGATTATAATACAGAAGTTCAAAATTCACCCAATAATAATGCAAGCCAAAAATACATACATAAGTACAAGAACTTTCTCTAACAAATAACTGCACTTTCAGTCACTGGAATTAGGGACGTATAGAAAATGTTGAAGACATTCTTTTCCCTCTGAAGAGACCACCTTTTTTATCATAATCGAAGGAATCCCTGAATAAAACTGCACCCTCATCAAAACTCCTCGTAGAAAAATGGTAATTTTTAGCACGCCTAATTTGCGCTTACAAGCCTCCACAACCTGAGGACTTTGTACGTATCTCGAGGAGGCGTTTGTGGCCCTCAATATTTGGTGTCTTTTTCGTGAAGTGCCGCCATCTTGTCATTACTGCAGCAGCTGCAGTAACAACAGAAATAATAGCAGCAGCAGTAGCCGATATAACAGCAGAAGCAACAAGAACCGCAAATCCAACAGTAGAATTAACAACAACAAGCTACGAATGTCGTAACATTAAATGTCTAAACACACGTTAAGAAACTGGCGTGCACAACTTTTATTATAGTCTTGTAGTGCAAAAAGCACAGCTCGTGACACTTAAATTCACACAAAGTTGAGCTCCAGTCAAGGTAAGAGAGCAAGACTCTGCTTAGACCTCCTGGTCCTTGTACAGTTAATTGAGAACAACTCTGCTCCGTTGCTTACAATAACTTCGTATCCAGGATGATGTTCAAATTAAATTCCCATCAAATGGAGTTATGAGGGTACATATGAATTGACTGCTAAGCAATCAATACATATAGATGAATAAAAAGCTTGCAGGACGTTTAAATTTTACATTATTGAACAGGAGCGTGAGCGTCTTTTTTTATTTGTGATTTTGGCGCTTCAACCGCACCGTCAACTCGATGATCAGAACGCCATCCACAACTTTTACTGTCTCTGTTTTGCGAGCTGGGCTCTTGTTTGTACAGGATACTTTACTCATGCACGAAGAAAGTTGCATAATTTTGTACAAATTAAAGACTTCAGCCTGTGACAGGTAGGAAAACGTTATTTTATA
Source organism: Trinorchestia longiramus (assembly GCA_006783055.1). Lineage (NCBI taxonomy): Eukaryota > Metazoa > Arthropoda > Malacostraca > Amphipoda > Talitridae > Trinorchestia > Trinorchestia longiramus. The sequence continues at coordinate 49,742 of VCRD01000440.1, forward strand.
CGCTACGTGCACATCTTGCTGGAAATAAAAGCTCTAAACTTTTTAATGAACAGTGGCTTCATAGATGTACACGAGCGATGCAAACTCTCATATAGAAGACTTAAATTCAGACAATGAAAAGTGTTATCGAAACTGAATTTAAAGAAAAACATCTACTTAATGTTTCATTAAACCCATTCTAATTTTTGAAACTCACGTCATTTGATTTTTAAGGAATTCCTCAGCGTATTTGCCCTGCAGTCATTTGAACAGCGACTCGGAGGCGAGCTGACGAGCGTAGACACTACTAAAACTTAACCCTCTTTCTCTTCTCTTCCTCCTCCTGAAGAAGGATGCTCAGAGACCGCCAAGGTGCGCTGGAGGGGATCCCCTACATCTGCGCTTCTCATTACGACTGATGTAAAGAACCGATAATTTTTTTAAATGTGCTAGGGACCTGTAATATTTCTCAGTAATATTAATTTATACCTGAAACAATACGACAGTTGATGGCTGGCGGACCAGCACCGGTCCGCAGACCACCACTTGAGTAGCACTTCCCTACCTCTTCGAAGTCTCAGACGCAGAATGGTGCCTCTGCATCATCAATCACGGCCCGGTCCCAGTATCTTGCGGCAGTGCTCTCTTACTTCGTGCAGTAATTTAGATCATTTTTCCTTTTTGTTGTTCTAAAAACCATCCATATCCGAAATTAGAGTTCCGTCAATATATGAGTTTGCTCAACTCACTTTACATCCCAAATGTTCAGAGAACAATTGTTAGTTACAGATAAATTTTGCAATTACAATGTAATGAAAATGTCCGTCCGTCAAACGGCTTATTTATACATAAAGATGATGATGGGTATTATTTTCATGGTTGAAATGTCATTTTTGCACAATTAAGGCAACTTCAAGTTTAAAAATCTAACGGATTGATTCAAATGAACAACACTGGCATGCAAGTGTACCTTGAAGGTGTGGGTTGAAACGGCCAACACAGCAAGTACAAGAGGCGGTGTAAACATATCTAGAAGACAAAGATTGAAGTAGATAAGACAAAACAGAGATGAATATAATCTCATAGAAGGTAGATCGATCAGCCTCTTACACTATATGCTAAGAAATATAGAAGCACAATAACACTAAGTGCAGAGCAAATTCCTGCAAAATGCGTTGATTCTGTGGGAGGTTGCAAAGGATGATGAACGTATGCAAACTGGCCTAAAGACAATCACATTTTCCCTGTAGGAAGTTCAGGGATCTTGCATTTCTTGTGCGGAGAGCAAAGTCCTTGAGGCATAGTGGAAGATTCCCTTCAGTATTACTCCTTGAAAATAAAGCAGTCCAAGTAAAATAGGTAGAAGTTACTACTATCGTTTTAATTCCTAAAGATCTCAAAATATACTAAGAAAATGATTGTCTTCACATTCCATGAAGAATTTATTGAGACTGTTGATGTCCAAAAGAAAAGACTTTGAAGTGGAAGCTTCTGCGCTGTCACAGGCACGTCGTGAAGGCGTGGCTGTGAGCGGCAATTTACTCTGTATTACTTCCAGTAATACGCATTGTGATCGCAATTTATTTCTCATCTGTCTCTAAAAGAAGACACAAAAAAGTCACTCTTGTCTCACGCAATCGAACATCATCCCTCGAGACAGCGCATCCATACAAATGCACCGACGGCGGTTTGACGTACTGCTTGTCTGACACGATCGATTTTGATAAGAATGTAGGAAAAACACTAAAAACACATCAATAAGTACTTTATTACTAGGTTTATGGGAGAGCATAATTGTGACCAGTGATGTTGCCTCGTAATGGAAACGCACACAAGACGAGGCTCTTTCCTAGTGTCCTTAATCCGAGGCTTCACTCAATAAGAGTTGATAGAAATTGAGGGTTCGCTGCTCCTCCGTCACCTAAACAAACCTCGAGTAAAATAACCTAACTCTAAACTGCATATAATTCCGAGTCGTCAAATATTATCACTGAGAGTGAAGGCTTCCAACGACAGCATGACGGATCAATTTTTACCTTCTTCATAAAACTCATTTCTGCCACAGTACACTAACTACGTCAACACGAGTGCAAGATGTAAATAGACATGCTACTACAAATTACTGAATATACTCAAATAAAGTCGATATTTTTATATTTTTCACAGAAATTTGAATGAATCGTATCTCTTTTCTATAAATTGTCTTTATCATACAACTCCAATGAACTAGCCTTTACGAAACACCCTCAACTTGTATTTCTGGAAGAATATTTTTACAATGCAAACAGTATTATTGATACTTTAAACGCATTTCACGACGTCAACTTACTTCTGCAAATTGTTATAATGATTTTACAGCATCAATAATGCTCAAGTTTATGCGGCCATTAATAAAGCAAACTTGAAATCACTGATATCACTTGCCGCGATTTAGATATATCTACATCATCACAGCCCTCTCAGACAAGTAAAAAATTGAAGATAGTGATAAATTAAAATAAATACCAAACATACCGGACATCAGTCACTATACTCTCACGCTGGACGACAAAAGCTGGTGTACGGGGTGAAAATACGGCAAACAACGAAGATTTAACGTGGAAGTACGTTCTTGCATTATGAACTCAAAAGTGATCTTTGACGCACAAGTTCTAAATGAATTTTCCCTGTGAAATGAGGAATTTGTGTTTGCAAGCTTCATAAGTGTTCAGTCATTTGGTGATCTTCCACGTTTGTGAAGTTAATGGAAATATATGCGTGATTCTACTCGAAGTCAACAAAAAATACGAACCAAACTCCTACGATCATAACAGAACTTTCTTTATTGTTGCTATGATATTGGGTCAAAACAAGATTAGCAGAAATGAACTTCGAAAACCACAAACTATTCAAAAGCAATTAACTGTACGACTTTCAGCTTACGTGTTCACCATGCAGTTACGCATTAAGCCAAAAATGACATCTGTTTGTTCTTCGTGCCTCTCGAGATGTGGTCTGTCAAGCCTGGTAGTTGCCGAGTACCAAGACTCTGAATTAAACTTCCGCTGTGAGATCCAACGCAATGAGAGCAAAAGTATAAAATTCGCGTTCGTCTGGGTTCCAACACAAGTATTTCTCTACCTACTCAACTGTGTGGCATCAAAAAGACTAAGTATAGTAGCTTACAACCGGATTCCTTCTCTAAAAAATGCAGATGACGTTTAGACAACTTGAACACTCTTCCTTCATGTAAGCTTTGTAATTAGAAGTAGATCTACAACGTTAATAGATATAGTACATAGAGGTGCAAATCAAAAAGTTCAACAGAGTGCAGGAATATAAAAAACATTGATTACAATGAATAACGAACAGCAGTTACGTAACTGAGACAACTATACGCACTAGACAGACTGAAGGGAGAAGTGGTGAGCCGGACTACCACCAAGCTTATAACAGTTTGACTGCTGGTCGTACCTGACGCTAGCGTCGTGTCCACGTAAAAGTTAACTTTGTTTTCTGTGAACATGACACTGGGTAGCAGTGCCCCGAGTTAGTCAAGACATAAAGGGTTGAAAGAAAAAGTAAAAACTTTATTCCATTCAAAAATATAAGAAATATACAATGTTTTTTTAATTCCTAATTTTAACATTTTAAGACTAGCGATTGTTTTCAGTGACTGGTTCCATCCTTCTGATGAAGTAAGGTAGAGGCTCGTAGGAGCTTATGCGATGATCTGCAAGTTCAAGGAAATATTGAAATGAAGTCCGTCAGTCTGTCGGTGTACCTGTTCCATACGTCGCAAACAGAAAATTTTCGAGGGTTGCGCTGGGATTGAACCATCGAAACCAAAGACCTGGCAGTACAAGCATGAGTCGCTCAACCACTCGGCTGGAGTGAGACCTGATACACCCAATTAAAGAAAACTCTCAGGCTGTATTTGTCGCTGGAAAACTTGGTTGTGAAATGCTTCCTTCAAAATTGAGGACAATAAAAACTAGTTTTTTATAGAAAATTCCGGCAGTGTTAAAAAAGGATTATTTTTAAATTGAGTTATATTCAAGCGCAGGTAAAATGGATCCGGGAGTTTCTCTGACGAAAGTATCGTGTGGTGTCTCTTCGTCAACACGCATGACTTCTGGGAATTTTTGTTCCTCAGAAGTGACTACCCACTGCTGAACAAACGTAGCTCGCTGCACGACTGCTGCAGGTTTAATTATAATGTATTTTCCTCCTTTCTATTTTCTGAATTGTGGTAATATGATTTTCGTAGGCCACCCGACTCACGGGTGTTGTCTTTAAAATGTCGCTCTATTTCTTTATCCAATTTTTCGTCCTTTTCAGTCTCTTGAAAGTTCTGTCTCCCTACTGGTTAAAAATCACGTATCAAAATGTATTCCATAACGAGATAAATTACTGCAGCGAAATGTACATACGTTTTACTGCAATTTATCCCTCCAGGACAAAACCCTATTTGAGGAATTCGTCAGTTTATGTGACCAGGGCGTGGTGACATGCAATAGGCATATTTCTTTGTATTTTATTGCTCTCCGCTAAAATTCGATTTCATCAGTCAACTTCTTTGAAGACATTATTTCCAGAGGTGTATTTCCCGGACGCAAGTCCAAAACTCCTCCGGGAAATTCTCGGAATTTCATCAGAAAGTCACGCTGCTATCATCCGACCTCGAATGGAAGCGTACCCGGCACCATCACACGTACGATGCCAATATCTGTCGCTTTGAAATGACTCAACCGACGCAACCCAATTGTGTGCATTTTGAATATAAAGTATATCATTGAAGTCATCACTGTGATAAATTGCATTTATGAATATGGTAACTGATACTAAAATATTTAATAAGTATGTGTCCATACAATAGATGCAGTGTATGTAACTACGTTTTAAGACTACGTTTATAAGACATTATAACCGTGAAACGAACATATTTGTTCAGTATAAATATACTGCTTCAAAAATACGACAGTGTACATAAATCTCAAAATTAAATACTGATAATTAAGTGTATGTCAAACAGACTCGAGTTTTCTTTTTTTTCGCCCATAGTTCATTGTGATATTGTGTTCAATAAGCAGTGATTGCACACTTTCGTATTAGAAATTTTACCTAAAAGTACATAATAAAAGAAGTATTTTTCTAACATCCCTGCACAGCCCCCGTAACACGCCCTACCAAGAGTACATCCCTGCACAGCCCCCGTAACACGCCCTACCAAGAGTACATCCCCGTAACACG
>VCRD01000440.1:55005-69567 GCA_006783055.1 Trinorchestia longiramus
CCTACCAAGAGTACAGCCCCCGTAACACGCCCTACCAAGAGTACAGCCCCCGTAACACGCCCTACCAAGAGTACAGCCCCCGTAACACGCCCTACCAAGAGTACATCTTACATCCCTGCACGGCACCCTGACGACTAAGACTACAGTAGCTGGAAAAAATGGTTCCAAGTTTTTCCAGTACTTTGTGTTCTGACAGTTGCACAAGAAATGTCACATCACATTCACATAAGTAGATAAAATACATGCAAAAACATACTATCGAGTAAAAAATGTATGGGGAACATTATAATGAATGAAAGGGGAACAGTATAATGAATGTATGATGATCAGTCTAATGAATATATTCTACAGTAAAATGGTTATTGTGTAGAGTATAATGAATGTGTTGTACTGTATAATAAAAGTATTGTACAATATAATGAATGTGTTGTACAGCATAATGAATTTGTTGTACAGCATAATGAATGTATTGTACAGTAAAATATGTATCGTGTCGTACAGTAAAAGTAATGTGTCGTACAGTAAAAGTAATGTGTCGTACAGTAAAAGTAATGTGTCGTACAGTAACATGAATGTATGCTGTAGAGTAAAATGAAGAAAACAGAATATTTCCAATAAAGTTAGTACATAAAAAAATGTGAAGGCATTGGTACAGCACAGTAAAATGAATATTACCCTAAGTTTGCTATCTTAACAGGATACACCATGAGAAATTTTTAAACAGGGATTACTTTCAGTACCAGAATTGCTCGAGTAAATGCAGGATTGTCCACACGATAGGACATTTCCGTGTTCCCCACGTACACACTGTACGTTGATGTAAGTCTCCGTTGCAATCCACTCTCTGGTGCTCGGAGTGCAAACCTAAAGAGCACATGAGTTTCTGCCCCGCTGAGCCAATAAATTCCCGACCGAGCGACTAATTCACTTTGTTTCTTATTATTAGGACCGATATATTTTCTCTGCCACCAGAGCTGAAAGCGTAAAGGTCTAGCAAATTACTGGGCACGGATATGTTCACTGCGATACTAGCGTTAAATATTTATTTTCTGTTGAATAGAAACAAATTTGCCTTACTTAGAAAAATGTTTGACAATATTGACAACGAATAAGTACATAACATGCAGTGTGTTCAGTAATTAACGTTACAACTTTTAGAGCCCATATTTATTAAAGAAATAAACGTGTGCATATGGAACAAAAAGAAAAAAGTAGTGATATACTTGCATGTAATAGCAGAAAATTAATATTTTCTTCATTACCAGTACATACACCCGCAAGGGAAAAAAAATCAGTTTTTTGGAGAATTTCTGTCATTTGCCAGTGGACACTGCTTCTCCGGAAAGGCATACTTAAGGGAAAAAGGCTAGTTACAAAAAAAGTCCTTTTACATACTAATTTTGCACCTTTGGTATTCACAATACAATGCTTAAAATACAAGAATGAAAATGCAACAAATGACATGCTTATAAAAGTTACATTTTTGTTAGGAATATCTTTCCCATAGTGCGTGACAACAAACACAAATTCACAATGGTTTTTATTATAAAGAGGTGATGCCCTGCGTCTGATAACAAGCTGAAGACAGAAAATTACCTGCACCAGTCACTAAAGACTTTTGCGGCATGTCGCAAAGAAAAGAATGGCCGCGTCAAAAAAGAATTAAGTGCTTTAGTAAACAGTAATTCAACTTTACTGATTCGTTATAGATATTGTCATACACTGATGTAATAAAAACTTTACTCAAAACTCACCAGTTATCTCTACTGATAGTAAGATTAAAGACATCGTATCAAACCTATTAATAGCTCCAGGTACGGGTTTTCCTACTTTCAGTTTTTGAAATGACAGAATTGTCATAAAAGATTTTGTTCGTTATTATCAGAATTTGGAATAGGTGATGAAATAGGAGTATCATATGGTATGTCTGCATCCTACTGTCATCTATTACCAGTATTTTTAACATAGTTTCGGGTTAAAGGTAGGACATATTTTTTACCTCTGTCAACTTCAGTGAAAACTTTGCTGTCACCACAAGAAAGAGGTGAACCGTTACCCTAATTACTGTGGGTAACGCTTCACATTCGAGTAACGTCTAGCATCGTAAGTAACCGTGTGTGTCCTGCATGCACATGTATTCTACACCCATTTAAATATGTACTTAAATTTACTGCACTCACATTTACTATACGCATATTTACTACACACGCACAAGTATTACAAAACAAATGCAGGGAACGCAAGCACACACGCTCACATATAATGGACACACACGTTAAATGGACCGTGCACGAGCATGTAGAAGAGAACCACCACACAGACTAATCCAGCTTGGTCGACTGGTGAGCGAATCTGCTTGCGAGCGGGAAGACCCTGGTTCGAATCCCGCTGCCGACATGGTTGACGCGGCTAGAAATACGGCATGGGACTTGGGTAAACAACCGAATAATTATCGAAGTAATTATCCGACCCAAGAATGGGCCAGAAGGTTCGTTCCTATAGCCTCATTCTATTCTATTCTAGACACACATGTGCACCATGGGTCATGTGGTGCACCTCAATACTTGGAGAATGCTTCATAAATATGACCGAGGTCATGCACACACGGCAGCCTGGTCATTGCTGACGAGCCCGAGTCGTGTCTATGACAGGCATCTTCTCTCCCATCCATAAACTATGTATTTTAAGTATGCAAATAACATTCAGTATGAAGCAAAAGGTTTAGATAGAAATGTTTGGAGGCGTTGAATTTGGCTCACTCACCATAGTCTCTGAATTTTAAAAAATTACGGGTTTTTGTTGTTCTCCAGCTGATTCCTTTCAAAAACACGGTTTGAATTTTACGTTGAAAAATATGTCAAGTGCTGAGCCGTGGAAGTCAGAGGGATGGAATGTCACGACCCGTATTGCATGAACACTCGTTCACGTTCGTCTTCCATTTCATGCCTGAACAAATAAACCCAACAATATCTCGTCGCAGGTAGAATTCCGTTCCGAAAAACTTAAAGTTAGTGGTATCTTACACACAAAACCTCCACCTTGAAACTATACAGGAAACTCGCTAAAAGAAAGCCGTTCCGTTCCAACGAGCGATATTTTTGAGAGCAAGTCGTGCATGCTTGGCAGAACTCGTTGAAGGGACGCGCGTAGAGGGTGTGCTGCTCGGAGGAAATCCATAAAACAGCGTCCCGTATACTAGACCTAGAGGCTGACCGTGACGGCCAAGTCGTTTGACCTTCAACGGTGGGAAAGTGAAACGGCCGTAATTAGGACCAGTTTATTTTCTCTCGCGCAGCTCAATGAAGCTGTACAACCACAGGCGTCCGCTGCATCTAAGCCCTGAGAAACTTGGTAAAAGAAGCTGACTCCGTTGATGAACTTCAAGATAGAGAAACTTCTCTACAGCGGTCGTGGTAACGCAGACAGAGACTTTGAGGGCATGTGCCCATATAGTTACATGGAAAAGGGTGTTAATAGAAGAACTTAAGATTTGTAATCTTTATAAATAAATTCACCAAAGCAAAAAAAAAGAAGAAAAAGGACGAGGAGAGGACAAGAAATGAAAAAAAAAGAAAATAAAATCCTTCCTAAGAACAAACTTTGAACCACAGCAAATGCTGTTGAATCTAAGGCAAGTCGCTATGGCCTAAATTCTCGAGCAGAATGGAGTACTCAATAACAAGAGCAATGATGCTATCACATAAAGGCATTAGAGGCTTACATACTGTACGTACGATAGCAACTGTGCGGTACAAGGAATTCCGCTGCAGTATGTAGCTCATGTAGCGGTATGTAGCGCTATGTAGCGGCTTGTAACTCGTGTAGTGGTATGTAGCGGATGTAGTGGTATGTAGCGGATGTAGTGGTATGTAGCAGATGAAGTGGATGTAGCAGATGAAGTGGATGTAGTGGATGAAGTGGATGTAGTGGATGAAGTGGATGTAGTGGTATGTAGCTGACGTATTACACTGCTGCTACATATATTACTTCCATCACGTAGAGGGACAGTGGCACAGTCCTTCGTGTTGTAACGCGTCAAGAGAAGGTGAAGCCAAACAGAGTTTTACCACAGCTCAAGGACTACTATATATATACATATATATACATAAATATACATATATATACATATATATATTATAGTAGTCCTTGCCAGAGCTCTATAGTGACGGGCAAGCTCTGCAGAGGCAAGGAGTGAGTGAGTCTACACACTTTCCAGATATCCACGAAAATAACAGGACGGCAGAAAGGCCAATGTTGTTGAACACGACATGGGTTAGCAAAAGAAAGTATCTGAACTGATACGGTTTGGAAAATTAAAGAATATAAGGCTATGCAGACTACATAGAATTTGAAATTTGACTACATAGTATGAAATTAATCTAGGAATTGTTTTTAAGTGCATACAAAGAATAGGATCAGAACGAGGGAAATGATTACTTCAATCACAATCTACGGCACACTTTTGAGTCCACTGCAATATGGCCCGTAGTCTTGACTTGTGCAACTCTTCAAGAAAACCATTTTGTAGCGAGTCCTGTATGTAGTCTTAAATTAAAATCATAGGTTTTCTAAAACGCAAACCATCGAACAAATTATACGGTCCCTTCACATTAAACGAAAGCATTCGAAATGCTTACCCGACAATATTAGTGTTCGTATTAACTTTCAAGCCTCAAATCCCTTATTTTCTTGATGCAATATGCTCACCGAAGTACCCCAGTTCCTGTGCATCTTCTCGCTGCTAAAGGGCGAACACTAGCGACCACAGGCGGAAGTTGAGCATCTAATTTTCGCATGCTCTGCACTGTATTATGCAGGACCAGGTGTGAAGCACTAGTTGCACGCACACCTGCATGTGCACGTCTGAAGTTTTGTTGCACGTGTGTGCAGCAACACGCTGCAGTGTTGCATAGTTGCTTTAACCATCGGACATACCATGACAATGTTGTTTTCTTAGCAGGGTAACAGAAATGTAACAGCTTTGTACTGCTGTTGTCGTAACTATGCTACCACTTTATAGCATTGCCTTCGTTAGGTGCTTTAGTCTCACCCTAGTTATTAGAAATTGTCTAATAAATACACAAATATTAAAATTTTGAGAGTGCTCCTAAATACTTCATTGATCTCAATATTTCACTTACTAGATTTGATGGTGAACATACAAGTCCCGTGTTCTGATACTAACGTTACAAAAAAAGCTTACACTGCCCTTCGTTGCAGTCAGTTCCGCCCTGTGGAGCGAGGCAGCGGTACCCTACGATCAGTAAATGGCTGATACCATCAAAATATGACCGTCACTATCGTATAAAACTGTCAACCGTGCAAATGCAGAATGAATAAATGTGTCAAGTTCAATATCGTGATTTAAATTATTTCAATTATAAATTGAGACTGAAACTGAAGCTTTTCAAGTCATTTTATATGGATGTGAAACATGGAAGCATTTGAAGGAAGTGGAAGACAAGATAAGAATGTGTGAAAGTAACTGCCTGACAAAAATAATGAAGACTAGATGGCAGGAGCATGTGAGTGAGGAGGAGCTGAGAAGACCAAGAGAGACCAAGATTGAGCAGATGGAGATATTATGGCCATGCCTTGCGGGTGGGTGCGTCCAGACTACCTAAGCAGGTTTTATCCTGGACACCTCATGGAAGAAGAGGAGTCAGTAGACCAAGAGAGACCTGGCGTAGGACAATCCAGCGAGACATGAGAGCACATGGTCTCAGTATAGAAGAGGTGGAAGCTATGGCACCCGGAACGGCTGAATGGCGGAGATTCATTGTTGCCCTATGAACCACCTGAGGTCCGAAGAAGACTAAGTAGTAGTAAGTAATCGCTAAAATTCTTATGAAACTACACGAGGAGACCAGGCCTTGCGAACTTTAATAGCAACCCTCAGACGACTTTAGAGTAAAAATAATATTTATTCAGGAACATATTTTCACAGAAAAAACTTGAACCTTTGACCATCCAAATCAACCCTGAAGTCCACTCTGAAGATGTATGATTAAACAAAACTTAAGGTGTTTTTATCAAGCACCTCAACAGTCATCGAACTCTGAGAACGTGTTACAATTCTGCTTAAGAAGCGGTCGCTGCCAATGAACAACGTGTGGTTGTGTTGCATTTCTCTCCTCGGCTAAAATGTGCTCGGTAAAGGATTAACGCTTTGAGGCACAAGATTTGAGGGTAAAATAGGAGTAAATGTAGCTATGATATATTGGAGGGTTACTTAGTATCCTACCCTGCCCTAGAGGGTTAAAGCCGGCATGCCCAGTATTATAAATCTTTAGATATACGATTCTAGTCATGAGTTTACGCACGCTGAAGCATGCAAAATCGCACGGCGATAAGGTCGCTCTGTGTCCCTGGGGAGGGTGGAGGGAGGAGGGTGAGGTGGTTGCTGGAGCGTAACTCAAGTGGGGTCGTCATTTGCATTCCTCTTGAGAACAGTTCTCAGGCCTGGATGGTTCGCCCAAGTTTGAAGGTTTTCAATAAAATATTTTTCCCAAGTTTATCTTAAAATTCGCAGAGAAGGATTCTTAAGAAGTTTTAGCGTGCTATTTTCCAGATGCCTATCTAGCTTATGTGAAAGACAAATGCAAATAAGAGCGTTGTAGAAGAAGTACCTATAAAGCTTCTATAATGGCTGTGTAAACACGGGCACACGACTATAACTTATGCTCAAAACGATGCTTTTCTACACGCTTGTTCTACCTTTACATAACCTGTCGTATGCTTCCGTCTGAAGTGACATCACCAACGTGGCAACTTCAACTTCATCCATTCGACAGAACCGTGGCATGACACTGATCACAATCACGAGAATTTGCATCGACCACCGTCATACCTAAAAACTTCAAGGAACTATCTTTTCATTTTTTAATCTTTTCCAGACACTCTCGTGCTGCACTTCACTCTGCTGAAAAAGTTCATGCATATTATGACGATGCATAAAATAAATAAAATAAAATAAATAAAATAAATAAATAAAATCCTGCACCATTGACGCTCTTATTGCATGCACGGGCCCTCAGCTGGCAGTGTGATTAGCATTAAAGCAATAACATAATACTTAAAACTAGCATTAGAGCAATAACATGTTACTGAATACTAGCATTAAAGCAATAACATGATACTTAAAATTAGCATTAAAACAATAACATGATACTTAAAACTAGCATTAAAGCAATAGTATGGCACCTAAAGTTATCATTAAAGCAATAACATGGCACCTAAAGTTATCAGTAAAGCAATAATATGGCACCTAAAGTTATCAGTAAAGCAATAACATGGCACCTAAAGTTATCAGTAAAGCAATAACATGACACCTAAAGTTATCAGTAAAGTAATAACATTGCACCTAAAGTTATCAGTAAAGCAATAAGATTGCACCTAGAACTGATAACATTGGCGTCAGTTTTGCGCAACAAAAAGACGAGTTATGGAGTCAGGGCCACACATAGAGCCACGTACATATACACGGATTATGAATACATTAACGTGTGTAGGTCACTAAAGCACATGCATCAGAACTCATTCATGTGTTAACATGCGTAGTACACTAACGCACGTGTGGTAGCAATGTTATCAGAAAAACAAAGAAGGAATGAAAAGACCCTACAAACATTGACACAAAAGCTTAGCTGGTTACTACGTCATCCAACCACAGACACAAAAAAATACAGCTAAGTTTTTGTCTTCATTTTTCTGGTTGAGATGCATTTGTTTCATCCTATTTCATGGAAGATGAACAGTATCGAAATGAATAAAAACTATAGAAAATTTACACAAATTCATTTGCTAGACAAAAATTTTCAAAGCATCTTAACGGCCTTCCGTCCAAGAAATTACCCACAACTTTGAGCTAGTTGAGTTCTTATTGTTTTTACTAGTAAATTCAAATATTCATCCAACTGAATGTCGAACTTTTCGTAGCCGTTACGAAATCTCCTTTCCACTCTTGCATTTTAATCCTACATCTTCATCAGACCCCTACGTCTATATCTCCACCATCAGACCACCATCCTAACATCTCCACCATCAGACTACCATCTCAACATCTTCACCATCAGACCACCATCTTAACATCTCCACTATCACCCTTCATTTCTAGGACGTGACGTATTCGTCACTGCTCATACCACCCTCCTAACCATCACTGGTGTATCACTGATACACCACCATGACCACGGTACCAGCACCACACCACCACTACTTCACATCATTACCAGAGCTGTTGAGTACCGCAACTGGAGGAGATGAAGTGACTCTGTTGGAGATGAGACCTCCACGCTGGTGTACAGATCACAGGCAGTAGTGGTGAGAGAAGAGAGTGAGTAAATGAACTCTACGAGAGCAGTCAACTCGACGCACCTCAGCAGATAGGCTCACGATAGCGACTAAGATGTTCAAGTTACGAAAGCAAAACTTGAAATTGCTACGTATGAAAAAATTGAGATGAAAAGTTAAATTCTTTAACTACCAAATTTTGGGCTAAAGGGAGAAATGCAACACGAACACAAGCTGTTCATTGGCTGATCACACTACTTGCAGCATCTAAACAAGCCGAACCGTAACGTGTTCTGAAAGCATTACGTGCAGTGCTCGGTTACGAAATACTTTGTATTTTGTTTTATTACGCACTTAAAAGGAAGATATCAGTATTCTTTCGGTTATTCAAAAGTGAAACCTGAAATTCTGATGTCATTGGTCTGAGGCAGATGATAATGTCAAAGTCTGGAATGTAAATGTCCAAGTTAGGGAGAACAATGATGCTTGTCCAAGTCAGGGAAAACAATGACGTTAACATAACGCAGTGAAACAGCTACGAACTTCGGAATTAAATGATGACATTGTTAAAATTTTAAATGATCGTTAACACGTTTGCTGCGATGCGACCTACCGGTGGGTCACTTAGGTTAGGTTCTGTAATTTTTTCCAAGTCTTTTAGTGATTATGTGTACAAAGTAAAGATTTGCACCGGCTAGGCAATCGCAACAAACGTGTTAAATTCCTTCTTAAAACAGGAGAAGCTTCTAGTTCTCCCGCTTCAGTCTCCTTTGCAAGCACTGTTGCACGAACGAGACGTGGTCAAGTTTCAGCAGAAAACTAGCATTGCCAAGAGGGCCTCGTGCAAACACTATTAGTGACACAACTCCTTGAGTAATTTGCCGCCCAAAATATGCGAGACACAACAATGCACTGTTATTACAATGTGATAGATAGAACTAATTATTCTCAGTTACACTGTGGGGAAAAATACAACAGAACTTACGTCTTCCAGCATTTGCTACAACTGGAGTAAACAAGTCGTCTTTTATCACAAGCTTACATCGACCAGAAGCATCAGTTTATCCTGCGAGGACAGAAAGTTTTCTTCGAACCATTTGCTCGCGTTAGCAGTATTTCGGTCACACCAGCTCAAAATCTTGTTATTGGCAATCGTTAATCCTCCAGCGACTGTCGTTAATTCTTAATCCGCTACCGTCCATGTTAATGAAACAAGCGTCGAGCTCCGCACAGCCTGCCAATAATCAATAATAATAATTGATTCAATTATAATAATCGATACACGTGTCATTGGAGCATCGCTCCAAACAACGCGTATGTATTCGCTGTTGGAGCATCGCTTCATATCGTGTTGCAGGCACAGCTCATGCAATGTGCCTTTTTAAATTTGCAGTGATGGACGGCAACGAAATGGAAGTCTGTGCACGCAGTCGCATGTGCAGCGACGGAGGTAAAAATTCTCTTTTCCTGGCGCATTATGTGTTATTGGCGGCGACGGCGCTCGCTGCAGCGCAGTTTTCAAAGTGCCTCCGCAATAACGAGTTACAATTTACTCTCCAATTTATTTTGAATTAACAAAATTTATTCTGCGGTAATTATGATTGCAAGACATGAACACGAAGAAGCTGCTGTAGCGAGCAGCTGCTGTAGCAAGCAGCTGCTGTAACGAGCAGCTACTGTAACGAGCAAGTGTTGTAACAAAGAACTACTGTAGCGAGTAATCATTTTTCATTTACGTATTTTATGAATTTCGATTTGATTGAGCAGCATCTTGGCACAAGCTCAACAGCTTTACCTTGAAATCCAAATTCAGAACAAATCTTTCATGTAAAAGATTATTCTTGACCACATTCGCACATCTTGAAGTTTATGTAGAATGTGTAGTTTTATTTATGATACATACGGTGGTACATTCGCCTAAATATAGAAATATTACATGCTCGCATCAGACTCGTGCAAAAAATACTGAAAACACTTAAAATTGGTCAACTGGTACCATTGATTAAAAGGTTAATACCATCATCTAATATCAGGTAACGGACATTATTTACTATACTTTTTACCAAGAAATATTTGCTATTATGTCACCAATATTGACAATGTTGAGCAATGTAGAGTTACTCAGTAGATTTCTTATATACGTGTCTACATCTGTGTAAACAGTATTGCAGGTATCCTTAAAATTTCACCAAGATAATGGAGAACTACAGTAAAATGGGCCCCAGCGACATACATTCTCAACATGACCACTGAACAAGTGAGCAAAATGGAAAAATTGTTCAGAGAGTCCACACAATTTCGCCAGTCACAAGGCCAGACAGAAAACTATGTTATTGAAGAAACTAAACGCAGTCTACTACGATAATTTTTACGCGTTTTACACTACAAATACCTTGAGATAGTGCAGGGATTTCTAGTTGTGTGTTGTTGCAACTGTTGTGGCATCACAAAGAAGGAAAGAAGTTAAGTATCAGGCTCTGATATCTATGATACTCGTTTTAAGTCCGTCCAATACTGTGAACCGATTTAAGTGGATATTGAACGTGCAAATAATTAAATTGTAAGGTTAAAGTTATACGAGAATTTTCTTTCTTCCTTTGAATTCAACTTGCTTTTAATTCTCATCAAGAATTACTCAAGTTTCACATACGTACTCCTCTTCTTCAGCATCATATGCCTAGAAGCCTGCAATGGTGCAAGTTCTTAAAATTGCTAGTTAGTTCCGGTTCAAATTTCACGGTTTAGATTCGACTAATTTTAAATTATATTATAAAAACGAATGTATTAAAGATTTACGACGAATTATTACGTTTTAAATGAATAATTTTCATGAATATTTACAGAACTTCCTTTCTGTAACTGATCTACCGAAATCAGTCATAAAATCTAGAAAATGATAGCGGCAGAGGATACCACCAGCTTGGTCGACTGGTGAGCGAACCCGCTTGCGATGGAAGAAGACCCGGGTTCGATACCCGTAACCGCCGTGATCTGTTTGTGCTTGATCATATGCGGCTATAATTGCGGCATGGGACTTCGGTATCGACCGCAGAATGGGCCAAAAGGTTCGTTCCTAATGCCTCATTCTATTTTATATAATAAATAATTTTTCAGTTTTACCCGTGTTACTATCAGAATCTGAATATTATTCATGAATATGTACAGAACTTCCATTCTGTATCTCATCGAACGATGATATGGCAGTGTAGGAGAAGAAGGCTAATAACAGGAAAAAATGGCGTATTTTGTAGTAATCTGGTGCCTTTGGTATCCATAATATAATGCTTATAATACATGTATACCCGTTATGATTTCACTTCAATAATTTTTCTTCACTAATAGATAGGAACTAATGGGACGGACACACACAAATAGAGACAAAGAGAGCGGAGATACACTGTGTATTATATATGTAGATGAATATTTGCTAAGATTAAAGTCCTCACTGTCTAAACACACACAAGACTATCGAGATGCGCTCAGGCATGCGTCACCCAGATGAGAAGTATTAAGGCAGCGGCATCTGGAAATGCATTATTTGCGTTGGGATTGAAACATGCATTCAGTTGTCAAGTTCCCTAGTTAATTAATGGGGATTTGAGATAACACTCCTGCTTACCTGGCATCACATTGAATGAAGATGTCGAGGAAGACTGAAAAATTAACAAGTCTGCCACTGCACAAGGGAGGATTTGCTTCGCATATACAGTACTTGATTCCTTAACGTTCAGCAATAATGGATGATGCTAAGCAGATGAACTATTTGACAGAAAATAATACACATAATGTCTGCCCTTTTGCTCACGGTTTTTTAAACTGGTAAGAAATCCAACGCCGGGAAGAAAATGGAGAAAGTGTTGATACTTTTATCTCAGCAGCTGCCTGGCTTGCTAATACAATTCAATTTACTATATTCAACTTTAAGTAAATTTAACCTAAAGCTCATCAAAAACAGTTAATATTTAGGAAAGCTAGCATTTCCAATAAGTGTAATGGTTTTATCTAAAAAAAGTTTTCACGTTGGTTAAAGCGCAATTCTACTTGACGCAGAGCATTTTCTTAAGACACTTTCATTCTCTCACATTGTACCTGATTTTTTCATCAGACATGGCGACCTCCAAAACTTCAGAAATATAAAGGAGCCTTTTGCAATCTCCATTGCCGGTGACTGTATGACCTGCGACAGGAACCTCATTTCGTTGACGTTGATGAAAGGTTTTTCAGGCCGCAAGGACAAATTTTTTTCTAAATTATAGGATGATAAATATATTTAAACTGTAGCGTCGGGAGCATGTCAATCTGAGGAAATCACAAATGGCCATCGACCACCATGGCTAACAAGTGGTCATCGATCCTCACAGACGACAGGTGGTCATCATACTCAGAGAGTCATCAATGGTCATCGACCACCATGGACAACAGGTAGCCATTGATCATTACAAACGACAGATGGCCATAATTCTCAGAAGATCACAGGTGGCCACCGAGTATAAAATGAAGCAATCGGCCACCGACCATCGGAGGACACCATGTTCCGCCAGAGGCCGAAGGACCGGCAGCACACCAACATGGTTCAGAAATACAAGCACATTTGCAGTTTAAGGAAAATAGTTAGAATAGAATAGAAAAAGGCAATAGGAACGAGCCGTTTGGCCTATTCTTGATTCAATACCGAAGTCCCATGCCGTAAATACCGAAGTCCCATGCCGTGACAGACCTTATGATCTCAAACATAAAAAAGACAGATACAGAATTCTTATTGAATATCACTGATAAAACTTCCTTACCCTCTGTGCCTCTCGTCCTGGTGGCAGTGGTAACCGTTTACAACCAGAGTCCTAGTATGATAAAAAACAAAAGATGCATGAACTAATTTTTGCCCGGGGTCTCAAAATGAACGATGGTTCCATTCGTATAAATCTCTGTCCTGCTGAATAAAAAACCAGACATTGATTCATTATTTCTGAGTGACTAATCCCTGCTTTAAAAGTGTTCAGATTTTCTGCAGGAAGTTATGTTTGATTAAAACTGTTTTATTTATAGTGTTATGTCGATTTTTAAAGACGTTTTCTTTTAGATGGTGACAATCTATTCTTGAACATTCATGTGCTCTTACAACCTCGCTATGCATAACCTTTGATAATGTTTCAGAACTGGAAACATTAATTCATTAGCATCACTTAATTTTACAGTTTTTATTCTCTTTTTAACATTGTACTTAATTTTTCCTAAGACCAAAACTTTTAGAGTTATTTCAGTTCCTCTTCAGGTCCCGTAACGCTGGGACACCCGACACATCTTCAAAATAGGCCAGACTTGAAAACCAAGAGGCTAATGTATTCAATATTCTGGGGTTGCGATAACATTTTCTGGTAGAAGAGTATTTTTGTTCAACTAATGAGGATGGGATTCATTGTTGCTGATTGGCCAGTTAAAATGCTTTTGGGGGAGTTGAACTTTCCAATGGTGGTCTATTTTTAGGCTTTCCAAGTCAGATGGTATATGACAGCTTAATGTTGAGGTTACCCGTCATCAGTAACCTATTCTCAATAGCACTGGTTAGCACCTGCTCTATCGGAAAATTATTACTAATTTTAGATGGTATTTGACAACATTGCGATACTTTCTATCATATCGAACTTGGCCAAGTGGTAAAAAAATGGTTCTAGTGACAAGGAGCTTTTTGGTTCAGTTAATTCAGAGAACACTACATTGCATCTGAGAACACTACATTGCATCTGAGAACACTGCATTGCATCTGAGAACACTGCATTGCATCTGAGAACACTAAATTGCATCTGAGAACACTGCATTGCATCTGAGAACACTACATTGCATATGAGAACACTGCATTGCATCTGAGAACACTGCATTGCATCTGAGAACACTGCATTGCATCTGAGAACACTGCATTGCATCTGAGAACACTGCATTGCATCTGAGAACACTGCATTGCATCTGAGAACACTACATTGCATCTAAGAACACTATATTGTAACGGAACGCTACATTATAATGGAGCTCAGTGTAATAAAGTTTCATTGAAGAAAAACCATGATTTTGTTTTATCTCTTCATCCTTTCCATATACCCGCTGTCGTTCCCAATGGAACGCAAGAGAGGTGAAGGGGCGAGACAGAGGTGAAGGGGCGAGACAGAGGTGGAGGGTCAACACAGAGGTAGAGGGTCGACACAGAGGTGGAGGGTCGACACAGAGGTGGAGGGTCGACACAGAGGTGGAGGGTCGACACAGAGGTGGAGGGTCGACACA
>VCRD01000440.1:69886-94611 GCA_006783055.1 Trinorchestia longiramus
GACAGAAGTGGAGGGGCGAGACAGAAGTGGAGGGGCGAGACAGAAGTGGAGGGGCGAGACAGAAGTGGAGGGGCGAGACAGAGACACCCTCAGGCATCAATTGGTGCAATGAACTTGCTCCGTGCACGCAATTTTGCCGGCAACGACATTCTCGCTCGCAATTAATTTGGCGGCATCGGAAATTAAGACACGGCGGTGCTGCTACCTGAGTGTCAACAACTCACCAGAGCTACGCAAACTATCACGACAAGCTCATTAAATTGAAGTGTAAACTGAGCGAGCTCTGCAGTAACTTAACAGCACAAAGATGCCAACCTATTCCAGTGTTGATACTGGTAACTCTGTCGATTGTTAAGCACTACTGCCACGAATAGTGTAATCACTGTTTCAATAGTTGTACAACTAGTAATGAAACACTACGAGCAGTAAGGTAATATATTCACTAGTTTACAAAGAGTTCATACACTCTGTGCTTGATGACACGAGTCTAGAATGAGCGTCCATGCTGGCTCATGCTCATTATCACACAAGATACACGCAATACAAGTGTTGCGCTTGCAATCTTGCACAGTAGTACATGAAGTGCAGTGATTTATACCATTAATATTTACGTTAGTGAAATCTTTTATTGGACGTCAAATAATACGGTGTTCCAATTTTCTATAACAAATCTAATTCAAGTTAAAAATTTAGACTAAAAAATACCTTCATACAACTAACTTTCTAAGTTCGACTATTAAACCTCTACTCCAAAATTAACTGATATGCAATTCTACAAAGAAATGTCACGTGAAATCAAAAATGCACACCAGCAGAATTATGTTCATAAATGTTGTCATACATTCGTTCTTTCAGAATATATTTTTGATGCACAACCATCCAACACCCTTCAATAAGATCCCATCCCCCTTGTCTGTCCCTCTACTCTTACGTAAACCCCCTCCGGTTTATTCCCCCTCCGGTTTAATCCCCCTCCGGTTTAATCCCCCTCCGGTTTAATCCCCCTCCGGTTTAATCCCCCTCCCTTCCCCAATGAGATTACCAACACATTCCACTGTTGAACTCATGAGGAATCCCGCCTGATTTCTAGAGGAAATTCCCAGCCCGAATAGTCATGGGAATTTCACGCTAGATTACGTGACCCTTCTCCAATAGAGCAATGTGTCTTTGCGATTTCTGCTAGATTCTCCTAATTTCCTAGAAGAACGAGCATGCTGATTTGAAATAAACGTCAAGCTTCTTCAAAACCATACCCATTATTTTATTGAATAGTTTGCACCACGTGAAAAGTTCTCACCAAAGTCTGTACAGAGCAGCCCCTAACACAAATACAAGCACAAGCACATGGACTAGTAAACTCAATATCCGGCCACACTCACCCTCGCACAGCGACTAAATTTCATACATTTCAAATCTTATGAAATGAACGTGAAGTATTTAATGATTCACTATCGAATGCTCACACACAAAGCAGATAACTGCCTGTTCACACCTGCATAGGAACATGAGGTAGAATGAAAGTCCAAATGGAATTTCAAAATGGTGTACGAAAACTTTTTACAGACGGCATGCGCTTCTGGAACAATTGCTTCAGTGATCCTCTCTTCGCTGCGTCTTGATTTTGTGTCAGGGCTTGTTTTTATGGATTTCACCACTTGTTTCTCAAAAAGAAACTCGCTGAAAAGTAATTACATATTTCAATGAGGTACAAATGAGCTGTTGAGAATCCGAACCTACATCTTGTAATGTCAACTCGGCGGAGAGTAGAGGAGCGGCAGCGTCGAGATATTGTGTAAAGGTTGAGTTCTGCATTTAATCTTAATAACTCTTAACATTCACATTTGGGTAACATTATCTTTGAAAAACACAAATATTTGTTTCATCTAGCTTGCATTTTTTATCACACGTACCCTGTTTTCAATAAAATCATATGAGTAGAACACAACAGTAAAATATGTATTTTCAATTTCGAAAAAGGTCTGCGGACTTTATTACCAGGATTTAAGTATGAAAAATATTCGAACCTCAGTATTGATGAACATCAAAGTGAACATTCACAGCATTGCATGGCAAAATTCTAGGAGCTTAAGTCAACTAGCGCTAAACTTTTCGTGATGAAATACTGAAATTTAAAATCTTATCTTTTTTGTTTTTGTTACCCTCATAGCAAATTGTAAGCTTTTAGAATCATGAGGTTTATGACGCCTTATTTTGTATAGTTTTCTGATTGCACTATTATAAAATCAAGAGTTGCACCTAGAAATATGATAGGTATGCCTTTAGAATCTATTTAATTATTAATATATATAAATGTCTAGTGAACTGTATCTTTTTTACTGCTAGAAAATTAGTATTAGTACAACAATTACAACTTGCATTTATCACCATATAAACTCAGCTAAGGATCCCCAAACGAATAATTTTCTTCGCGTGGACAAGACTTGAGTTCTTCCACGACTATTTGAAACTCACTAATTTGTTTTACGCCAGCCATGCCTGAATTCTAATTCCTCTTGCAGAGGTTGGATTTCCAAGCAAAATACGAGATATTGCAGCGCAGCTCAGCTGTTAGCGCACGGAACAGCAGCAATAGCTGTAATAGCACTCGCTGCAGGGCAAGTAATGAAGAGCTGCTGCGTCAACGAATGCTGCGATGCAAGGTAAGAACAGCTGCTCGTTGATGCCAGAGTCTGGGAGAACACTGCCCATGCTAAGGGCTGAGATTTGAATAATCCTCATTTATTTGAATGATTGTATTACTCCACTCACATGAATCTCTCACACTGCGAGTAACTGCAAAAAATTGGTCGTTAATTAGCTTGGTTATTCTTCGGAAGTTAAACGTTTGGGAGAGCGCGTACTGTACGTATATGTACATGCCAATAGGAGCATCAAGAAAAAACTAATATACTGCAGGGAGATGTGAAATATTAAATTTCTCGAAAGGAAAAAATCAAACAATCATGCAGAGATGTAAACCTTGAAGCCGGACCTTTTTGTGTAATTTAGGAAAATGGAACAGAATTCAGGACTCTCAGTGATTGTGTGATGCTCTGCTACATCTGATTCTAGTACAGTAACAATAAAGAGCTCCAAAAAATCATCAGTCGTGAATTCTGCAATCATGACAGAGCTGTCGAGGCACAGCTCTCATATTACGAGTCTCAAGCACGTGATTTACACAACATCTCTTAGCAGCAGAAAAATAAAATAAAGGAAAACGCTACAACATCAACAGTCTTAAAGGCAGCAGCAATATTACAAGAAAGCTGACAAAACAACTGTAATAATGTCAGAGCGTTGATAATGCCCCATTAATAATACAAGAGAGCTGACAACACAACTGCAGTAATATTAGAAGAAACGTTTAGTAAAAGGTCGCAACGAAAAAGTTACGAACTAAAAAAAGAGGAATCCGAAACTAACAGAGAAAATATCTACAAAAATGGCAAATAATATTTTGGAAAAATGCTGATCACCACCAATCAATGTATCTTGCAAAGGATTTGATATAGAAGCAGTAGTAACGGAGAAAAGTCTTTACACAAGTAACTTCACTGAAACACAAGAATTACAATTATAGTCAGTATGAGCCAACAAGAAATAATATCAAATGGAACCGGAAAACGGAAAAGAATTTAAAAACCGTAGTATGAATGATGCTTATGAAAAAATGATTTTCAATCATTAGTATACCTAGAATGAAGTAACATTTACAAATAACACGCAGCAGCAATAGAAAAGAAGACACAGTCACCCAAAACAGTAATATTTGTGCGACGATACCACAACAGCTGCTGTAAATTACAGGGTGTGGCAAAATGATCTGACCCATTCATAGAGTGCATATTTTAAAGCAAAATTGAGTGAAGAACAAAAAAATGAATTCGGAAATGTGCATGGTGTCCCAAAAGTAACTTTACACTTTTTTTACTTCATATCAGTTGTCACTGGGAAACATGTTAGGCTATTAGGATTTGACAGCTTAGGCTTTGCAGTTATTTGCAAGTCTAGCATTCCCTTGTCCAGGGCTCAACAGCCGACATTGGAACAGCGTCTTAAAATTGCAGCCCGGTAGGATGTTTTTTGTCCTCGACCGCAGTTCAGCGTCAATGTTAGAAGCTTTATTATGGCCATCACACTACAACACGTACCATAATTTATGCTGTCCATGCCAGGATACTCGAGACACGGTTTGTTTTTAATAAACCCAGCAGCGGAAGACGTGCTACAACTAACCTCTCCTTGAGGAAAACACTGAATTCCTAGAGCAGAGGTCTGCGTGAACCTGTGCACCCACGGGCGGGGCTGCACTGCAACTCAGCATCTACATGAGCTTCATTCAGCAGATGCTTCAGAGAGTGATGAAGCTTCAACTGAACAGACTTGAGGTTGTTCAAAAGCTTCGAGAGGAAGATTATGATGCTTGCGTAGAAATGCATGAATTACTTCACCAATACCAAAGAACTCATCAGCTCTTGAAAACTTGTGGTTCAGCGGCGAGTCTAACTTTTGTCTCGGGTCAAGCGCCAAAATTCGGTAAAATAAAATCCTGCAGAAATTTTCAAGCATGAACGTGACTCTTTGAAGCTGGTGGTTTGGTGAGCTGGTAGCCTGATTGGACCATTTTCTTCCGCGATGTATCGAGTAACATGACTATCATTACAGGGGGAAATTACCTTACATGGAAATGCTGGAATTTTTCTGCACCACAAGTTCAGGGAAGTGGCCTCATATTCTTTTCATCGACAAGAACCTGCCTATTTTGTCAGGTTGATGACGGATTTCCTAAACTTCAAGCTTCCTGATCTATGGATCAGTTAAAGCAGTGTTTCTCAGAGTTTTTTTTCAATCCGGACACTATTTGATTTTCCACCGCTCCCTAATGATTCCATTACTGTATATTATACAAAAATATACGCCCCCAATTCAAGGCGTACCCTCCTACCGCCCCCTTGCATTTCCTCAACGCCCCCAGGGAGGCGGTACGGACCACTTTGAGAAACACTGGGTTAAAGGGACCCCTCGAATGGGTTCTGAGCTCCCATAACCTCACACCTTGTAACCCCACCGTCACATCACAGTGTATGTCAGTAAGCCCCGTCACCTATCACAGCTTGAGGAAAGAATGTACACAGCCTACAGCCAGGTCAAGGAAGAGATGCTGTGAGATGTCAGACTTCCGTCAGGATGGGGCTGAAAGTTATTAAAAATGAAAGCACACATACAGAATAACAAGTTTAACAAGTCAAACTATGATGCAATGACTTCTACGTTGATACTTAGGATATGAATGCACTTATCTTATTGTGTAATTTTCAGAATTTTTTTCAAATTGTATAGTGACTTTACATTTTATGCACATTTACTTCATACATTATGCACATTTGCTTCATCTTTTCTATCGTAAAAACATTTTCTTTATTTACTCTATATAACATTCATTAAACCAGCAAATGTGTAAGCTCATTTTGCCAGACCCTATTCAGAACCGACATTAATTAGCTACTACTGTACAAATAAAAACACAACATTCATGATAGTTAGTCGCGGTGTCATGGCTACCGACACAGCAGCAGCAACACGAACAACTGTAATAACCAACAGCTGCAATAACAGCACGGACAGCTGCAATAACCAACAGCTGCAACAACAGCACGGAGAGCTGCAATAACCAACAGCACGGACAGCTGCAATAACCAACAACTACAACAACAGCACGGACAGCTGCAATAACCAACAGCTACAACAACAACACGGACAGCTGCAACAACAGCACGGACAGCTGCAATAACCAACAGCTACAACAACAACACGGACAGCTGCAACAACAGCACGGACAGCTGCAATAACCAACAGCTAAAACAACTAAGACGGCAGCGTAACGCGATTAAAAGAAGCCCAAGCAGACCGCTGCTTACCAAGCATGGCGCACGCGTCCAAGGTGATGGAGAAAAAGGCTTTACGGAGGGAGAGGAAAGAAAGAGACCAGGAAGTTATGGGATATGAGGGAATGGGTGGGACGATAATTACCAGGTCTAGCAATGAAGACGACGATTTGCCCGGAGAAATATGGTCAATGGACGAACTGTTCAGGATAAATACAAATAGGTGAGGAAATTGTCTCGCAGGAATACTGAAAGCAAGATAGAGAAATATCTACAAAGAACGTGTTTGATTAAAGACCTTAAAATTATAGTGATGACGGTAAATAAGTTTATAAGCATGATAACTAAAAAGTCATATTTGACACCAATAATCCCTTCGCCGAGTTTATTTTAGTTTGAAAACTTTCAAATATTCTAAAAGCCGTTTGGAGGAGTTTCTGTCGATGCGAAACGAAACAGATATTACAGGGTGCTTCAGAATTAAGGCAACGAACTTTTTGGTAGGTTTACGAAAATTCAAATGCGCAATTTCATTAACTCATTTCTTCAGGTTTCTACGTTTCATTAGCCCATTTCCTCAGATTCCCGTTCCTCATGAACCCATTTCCTCTACATTCCATTTTTCATAAGCCGATTTCCTTAGGTTAGCATATTCAAGAAGCCCATATTCTCGGGTTCCCGTTTTTCTCAAGCTTATTTTCCTCAGGTTGCCGTGCCTGAAGCATGAAGTTGAAAGAGCAGCAGTTTCGAGGGCGGAGTCCTGCAATGAGTACAGCTGCAGCAGAAGCAGACAAGGGATGAGAGTTCAATTCTTGCGAGTTACACAGCTACGAGGCACAGCTCGCAACTGCCCTCGCGAGGCCAGTCAGTAGTTCCACAAGCCACTGGACCGCAACGTGATGGTTTTTCATCTCATCGCTCCAATGTATTGTCTCGAGTTGAGGATTGTTTCAGTCTTGTTGCAGGAAAAAGCCTTGTTTATAAACGAAATAAAATGTATGCTTTAATGCTAACGAGCTTAAATGGTACAGGATGAAGGATGCAGTGATGACGCGTTCGAGTTCAATAAACTTAATGGTAATGCTACCCACACAAGAAAATTATGTCGCACACAAAGAAAGTAGGTAAAGAAACTTAAATTATGTGTCACACAAATGAAGCCAAGATTAAGTAGTATTATGAGAAAAAATGAATTTACTGCATCAAAAGATACTGACACCCTAGTGTACTACTAGCGAGAACAATGTTGGAACATTACTATGTTACATTCACATTGCTCGTAGTCACGAGTCACAGTCGTAGAAAACTGAAGCATTAACGAAAGAAAATTTCTAAATTGACCTCTAGAGCAGATTGCAGGGGTCAGGGGAATTAGCATTAAACTGGTAAATGAAACTTTTGTTAAAGGTTATAGCAACAAAAATTTTTACACACTTGAATAAACTAAGCAACGAATGAACAATGCATCAAAAGAATAGAATTCATTTAAGTTTTAAAACCTGAAATTAGTTATCAATGGATCCTTCATTTACAGCACAGAAACATTTCGTAAACTTATGTTACTAATGAACTGATGACTTTCACAGCTAACGATTTATAACACTGAAAGTGCAAGACAATCACTCAAAACCAAATTATTGGAACGTTCACGCTTAACCCACACGATGTGTGTCAACTTTTTAACATATTCATTGCGGTATGACCCACCGGTGGGTCACTCAGGTTAGGTTCTGTAATTTTTTCAAAGCTTTCTAGTGACTGTATGTACAAAGTAAAGATTTGCACTGGTTAGGCAACCGCAATGAATGTGTTAAAGAATCAAAACGCATTCACGACTAAGCCTGAAGCACTGAAGCCTCAACTGAGTGAGACACCACTGGTAAACAGCCAGTGTCCGTCAAAGCAGGCACATTAAACTGTAGGAAGGTCCATTACAGCGATGTTAAGTCTTGTATTAACGAGGTGCAGATCACAATGCTCCTGCTCTCATTACTGCAGAGGTGAATTCTACCGATAAATTACCCCTGGAACTGGAGCGTTACAAAGGCACCTTACTGATAGAAGACGAAGTCCCAGTGGCTACAATGAACTCGTGCATCATTTATGACAAGCGATCCAAGAGACTTGACAACTGCGCTGTAAAACAATCCCTCATACTTATGAGGATCAGCATGAGTTTCGAAAGAATTACATCATCGCATTTTAAGGATTTAGCCCTAGGTTATTTATGTATTTGTATCTGCAGTACTAAATAAAATATGATTAGATTTGTTCACTTCATCCAATTGAATGAAAGATATTTACTATCCTTCAATTAATAATGCAAGTTAGTTAAACTCTGAGAAAATATATTCAATAAATTGAAGGGGCACAAAAATTGCTACACCGATACATTTAATCATCTTCGTTT
Organism: Trinorchestia longiramus; assembly: GCA_006783055.1. Classification (NCBI taxonomy): domain Eukaryota; kingdom Metazoa; phylum Arthropoda; class Malacostraca; order Amphipoda; family Talitridae; genus Trinorchestia; species Trinorchestia longiramus. Next base: position 78,185 of record VCRD01000440.1, read on the forward strand.
GCAAGTTCATGTTTTAGAGCAAACGTAAAAACTGTTAAACTAATGCTTCCGATGATGTAAATTAATAAGATAGCTGAGTCATGACAGACGTGTGAGCCTTTTAGCTGCAGGGCTGATGTCAGTCGCAGGGCTGATGTCAGTCGCAGGGCTGATGTCAGCCGCAGGGCTGATGTCAGCCGCAGGGCTAATATCAGCCGCAGGGCTAATGTCAGCTGCAGGGCTGATGTCAGCTGCAGGGCTGATGTCAGCTGCAGGGCTGATGTCAGCTGCAGGGCTGATGTCAGCTGCAGGGCTGATGTCAGCTGCAGGGCTGATGTCAGCTGCAGGGCTGATGTCAGCTGCAGGGCTGATGTCAGCTGCAGGGCTGATGTCAGCTGCAGGGCTGATATCAGCTGCAGGGTTGATGTCAGCCGCAGGGCTCAGACGCCACAGCTTAGCTCCAGCTCACTTGTCCTGTGATGAAAGATTGGGTGCCATATAACAGCTTACTTTGTGTCACAAAGTTTTTATAACGTCATGAATTGCCTAAAGCGTCGTCAATGTTAATAAGCACATCGCAATGTTGAGCATTGGTTCATTATTAACGTCGTTGAAGTTGAACCAATAAATTATGATAGTTAATGTTGTAAAACATAAAACGTCAAATAAATCATAAACCTAAAATTGACTTACATTTTCACACGTAAGATTTTCATATTATTAGGAGTGTTATACGATATGTAAATTTGGAGGTTGCATAAAACACGAACACAGTATAATAAAGGCCAAATCTACAATAAGCTACCATTCAATATTCCAAACATTAGAATTAAATTGCGTAGCCAGCATTGTTCCCTTTCAATACAATACCATCAATAAAGCAAACCGCCCAGTGATATTGAAAATATCCTAACATATCCGACTGCGGTCGACAAAAAACAAACTGGCTACCGTCGGTATGAAATTGAATAAATAATGATAGCAGTCTCCGCTGGAGACTAGGTGTCCCAAGGGGGTGATGCAACAGCCCCGTCTGCGTCCGGCGTGTATTCCCGCTAGTGTTAGACGGTCGCCTGAAGTACCGTAAGCTAGATAAGCGTTGCGTTTTTGGTAACGTCTGTAATATGAAGTTATTCGTCATATTTCAGGGCAGCAAGTAGTACACTACAACGCTCTTTCATTAAATCCATAAACAATGACCTAAATAATACACTGAAGTGGTTGCTTTCATCCAAAACTCCTAAAACACTGTCAATATGATATTTTTCTTCGTAACTTAATGCTTAATTCATGGTGAAGTATCTACTTGAAATAACGGTGATGCCATTTCTGTTACGCATTCACAACGAGTGCACTCGTATTTTAAAACAAATAGCATGTTCCTATCTGTTTCCAGTTCTGATAAAAAACATCGGTGTTAGAACTTGAATTGCAGATCGTAATTATTACGCAATCAAGCGTCTATATCAGAACGTGGGAGTGTACTTAATAAAATATGCAATTGGGCTGCAGCACCATGTGTGTTTCAAGAACGGTTGATTTCAACTTTAAGAATAAATTACGAAATATTCTAGCTTTGCGCATTTATTACGTATTTTTTATAATTCGACTTTCTTTAATTTTTACCTAGTGAATTCCATGTGGGAAAACATGTTCTGGAGGCTCTCAATACGATCAAAAAATTGCCTTTGTATCAGTAGAAGGGGAAGGAAGGAATGAAGGACAGCAAAGGGACTCAAGAGAGCTCGCCTTAATTCGACCTACAGTGCAGGAACGAATGAAAGATCACCTCCTGCACCTCTCAAAAGACTCTTGCAATGCAGGATAAGTAAGACGCTCGACAGGTAACACTTGTAGCAGGTAACTCTCGTAGTATCGCCCAGGCGAGTGTATAATTATGAAAGTCTAACTCGAAAACTCGTCCGCTAAGTGGAAGGACATCTGACCTGCGTGAGGGTCAAATTGAGCACATTTGCGCTGCCAACCTATGCTTCTGACAGCCATTATTTCTGAATAAAATTCCTCGTTGCCTTTAGTGCAGCATGCTTTTAGCGGAAGTTTATTCAATGTGTAATTTGAGCCTTACCTTGTCGAGGTCTGTTTTCGATGCAAGCGTTTTATTAAAAAAAGTGGCTCAAAATGTCTCGTGGAATTTTTCTTCAAGACGCGTTCACTTCTTATACAATGCGAGAGTTAAGATAAACCAGTATACATATACTTGTATTCATAAATACAGAATTAATTAGCGTGGAAAAGTTAAGCAAATTGTATTCGACCCACAAATCGGGACAAACGTGTGCTAGACCGAATATCTCTTTTAAGAACTTAAACAAGTTTGTGAAAAATGTCTGAAATTTTGAGAAAGCTTTTAACTTTCAATCTAATTCATCGGAGTTTTAATGCTAAAAAAGAAATCCAATGAATTTGAATCTGACACACTAATAACTGTTAAGGTGACCATTATCTTTGAGTTAACTCAATATATCATCCTGAGAGACTTGTCCCACTAAGCAGCGCATTGCATTTCGTAAGGACACATTTCTAGCCCGTGTCACGTCTGGCCTCTGGATCCAGCGCTATATTTCTAGTAAAATTGAGCTTCTGTGCGTGTTGCATTCTGTGTTGCTCCTGCACAACTTCTTACGATGGCCCACAAGAATAATTAAAGACCGCTGGCTCGCGTAAACTCCAGAATTAGCATCCAGCTCACACGCCCAGTCAAAATTGCAGTAGAATTTTTCGCCTTAGATAAACGTTAAAGAAATTAGGAATACAGCTAGCATTGTTTAGTATACAACACATAAATCTTATATTTCATCAGAATGATGCGTCGAACAATGGTCATCTTTAACGGGACTCGGATAAAAGAAAAGGATGTCTTTGAACTAAGCAGCCATTATTAATGAACCCGATGTTGAGCTGCCATTTGAATGTACTGTGATGGTCTAAGTTCAGGGAACGAGACTAAAACTCCACGCCTCGTACATTGACAGGCGAGTTTAAAATATTCAATCTATTATGAGTAACTGACTATGAGGTAAATTCTAGTATTTATTAACCCAAGTGGGCATGATATCCTTCGAGGTAAACGACATCATAGATGGCGTATGAATGGTATAGCTGATACTTGAAGCATTACATGTGTAGTCGTACATATTAACCACTATGCCACTCTTTTACAATTTCACATTGAAATGAGCCCATGTATTTTTCCTTCTTTTCCGTAAGGATCGTCATTTTATGAGATAAGAAATATTTAGCTTTCACGAAATTTTATTCCCGAAAATTCATCTTCGTGTTTCTCAATTTGAGGAGGAACTTTTTGAATTTCAGATTGATTTTCAAGCCCCATAAATGGAAAGAACCATATCATGTAAACTTAAATGTGTCTCTTGCATCAAATAAATGGAATTAACGTGTGAAATATAAGTCACAACAAAGGAACAAATGAAAGAAGCTATCCCAATTAACTAGGAAGCAAAGATTGACCGAGGCTTGCTAGTTCAATCAAGACACTGCGATGTTAATGCAATCAGCGACAGCCCTTGATCTACTGTAGGCCTAACTGCTGCAGTTGGTTCTGTGGTGTAGCTGGTTGCGTGGCGCAGCTGGTTAAGTGGCGCAGCTGGTATCATGGCTGCAGCTGGCATCATGGCTGCAGCTGGCATCATGGCTGCAGCTGGTATCATGGCTGCAGCTGGCATCATGGCTGCAGCTGGTTGTGTGGCGCAGCTGGCATCATGGCTCCAGCTGGTTGTGTGGTGCAGCTGGCATCATGGCTCCAGCTGGTTGTGTGGTGCAGCTGGCATCATGACTCCAGCTGGTTGTGTGGTGCAGCTGGCATCATGGCTCCAGCTGGTTGTGTGGTGCAGCTGGCATCATGGCTGCAGCTGGTTGTGTGGCGCAGCTGGCATCATCGCTGTAGCTGGCATCATCGCTGCAGGTGGTTGTGTGGCACAGCTGGCATCATGGCTGCAGCTGGCAAAGTCACATAGAAGTTACCCGTGTTTGTGAGGTCTGGAAGAACCGATCGCTTCACCACAAATGTTAACTGAACTGAATGTTAAGGAAAGTCGGTATCTAGACTACCACTGCCTGCTACACTGAACATCAAGGTGCTGATGTCACCTGTCAGTGCATCGTGCTTCAGTGATGAAGAACAGCGACTATAACAGGTGATTCCAAATTTAAGTAAGTTTCACGCATTGGAAATACATTTTTAACGTATTCAGTCATATTTGAATTGCAGCGAAGACGTGTTTTCCTCAATGTATCTTGTTTGAAGCCTAAGTTTTAACCACAAGATTTTTTCCCTTATCATCAACCCCGTAAGTTTGTAGGTCATCAACGAACCTTAATCTATTCAAATTGTATATTTCAAATTACTATGCCATAGTATTTGCAAATATAAAATTCACTAGAAAGTTCCCGTGGAAATTCCACGGTTTAGATTTGACTAATTTAAAATTATTATAGAGACAAATGTATCTAAGATTTACGACGAAATATTGTTTTAAATGAATATTTTTCATAAATATATAGAGAACTTCCATTCAGTATCTTATCTACCGATTTCGAAACCCAAACAGTAACCGTGGAAATTCCTTGGTTTAAAAGTGATCAAATAAAAGGTCTGTGAAATAAAGTAAATTTTTCAGTTTTACCCAAGGTAATATCAGAATCTGAATATTTTTCATGAATACATACAGAACTTCCATTCTGTATCTTATCTACCAATAACATGGCCTTGTAAGAGAAGAAAGCTTGCTCTCTATTATACAGGGTGTCCCGCAAAAATGTACCCGATTTTTATATATATCATATTTCCAGTTGAAATTGTTATATTATAAGACTGTTTATTAATACATAATTTTAATCGTTATTAATAGCACTAGTAGATCCCCACATGAAAATATTTACGTGTTTTTTACTGAATTTTTTCGTTCGATTTGCCGGTGAACTCAGGCTTTGCGAAGGAATTTCAATATTGAAGGATGTGCCTTTGGTATCCACAATACAATGCATACAATACACGTATGCCCTACCGAATTTCCTCCAATCTAAATCCTTAAGTGATTGACAGAGAGACGGACCAAACAAGCAAGCAACAAACTGCGTATTATTATACAGTGTCCCAAAAAAAGCAGACCAAACTTTGAATTGATAAAACTCTGCAGTTATTGTTGATAATTTAGTTCTGTAAAGGTAAGCTTGTTATTTATGCAAATCAGTATCGACAATACCACATGCATGAATAAAACATGTTTGCAAGAACAAGTTTTCCTCGCAAATACCCTTCATTATGCAGTTAACAAAAGAATAAAGAGTGTTTGTGGTCACAACCTTGATTTCGACTAGATACATTAAACGTGTACAGGTCTTATTTGCTCTACATTTCTCTGGTCGAAAATAACATATGGAAAAATGTTAATAAATACCAACAAGAAGGAACAAGCCGTAATTTGAACAACGGCCGTTCAGGGCTTGAAAGAACTACGAGATCTGAAGAAAATGTTGAAAATGTGCGAAATTTGCTTCTACAAACTGCACAACTGTCAGTCAGAAGAAATGGTTTGCCTCTTACAAAGTCATCGTTCAATCGTATTCGAACGATCGTATTCAAACGAATCGTATTCGAACGATTCGAATCGAAAATCCACAGATGATTAGGAGGGCAGTGCAAGCAATGAGATCGAGGGCGCAATTATGTTTAGAAAGGAATGGAGGTCATGTTGAAGGAAAAGGAGCTTAAAATGAAGTTGAAACTTTTCATCATGTTATTCTTAAAGGATATTCATTGCGAATGAGACATTGATTATTAAAGTATTATAATTTTTAATTCTTAGACTTTTGAGTTTCATTCATACTCCGGAGCAATCGTACTTTCGGTGGCCTCTACTAACAACAGTATTGTAACAATTTGGTGCAAGGAAACAAAATAAAATTTTCGCTGTTAAGGGACAAATATTTAGTAAACAAGCTGGTTTTTAAAGAACTAAATTATCATCAATAACTGCAGAGCTTTATCAATTCAAAGTTCAGTCTGCTTTTTTGAGACACCTTGTATAATAGAATTTAAAAATTGTACCCTACATGCGCACGAGTATTTAAACCATTTATGAATTAAAAATTTACCTCTTCATTTTCAATACTTAAAGAACCCTAAAATGCAGCTCACTGAAGATCAAAAAAATTTCATTGTCTTAGAATTTAAAGAAACTAAAAGCTGTAAACAAATTAGAAGAGCTTTTAACGAAAAATTCCCTGGAAGAAACTCTCCCAGTAAGAAAACGGTTTATCGAACAGTGAGGATATTTTATGAGCATAGAAGTATTGTAAACAGAAACAACGAAAATTCTGGGTGAGGAATAACACAAAGAATTAAAAATAATATTGCAATTGAGCGACAATTAATCGCAGAAAACCAACGAAGCTCTGTAAGACGTAACGAAAGCGGTTTTACAAAGAAAATATTTCATACAATTTTAAAGAAGGATCTTGGTGTGCATCCGTACGGAATGCAAATAAAACACCAATTACTGCCCCCTGACTACACAAGGCGCAGAGCGTTTTGCAATTGGATTACATCACAACAATCTAGGTTCATTGAAAGATTAGGAGTCACTGATGAGGCTGCATTTTCAATAAATGGAAATGTTAATAGTAATACTCAAAATACAAGGTTTTGGTCTATTAATCCACCCGAACAAAATGCTTTTGAAAAAAGCATACAAAAAGAGAAGTGACTCCTAATCTTTGCGGTAATGAAACTGTTATTGGGCTCTTCTTTTATTATAAAACTTTGACAGGAAAACTTTATTTAGAAACCAGTGTGTATGCCCATTAAAAACAACGGGTTTTAACATCATGCATGCGGAAGTTATATAATGATATGGATTAAATTTTGGATGATTAGGAGCGGAAAATAGAAGAAAATTCAGGTTATGAACATAAAAATATTTATTGCACCAGAAACCAAGGCACAATGTGAGCACAAAATTTTAAATTACAAAAGTTTTCGCAAAACAATATTTTAATCAAAACTCCATCTTTGACTGTAGAATTTGTTGCTAAAATTTTGATATTATTTTTGTTGCGCGTTCTGCTAAGTTCAACGTACAACTGGTCATTACTTAAGATAGGTGAATGTAAGAAGAGGCCAACATTGTTGAAACTTTGTCCTTGTGACTTGTTTACTGTCATGGCAAAAGCTGTAATCTCTGGGAATTGTCAGCGGATTATTTTGAAAGGAAGAGATGTATTACTTGAGGTTAAACCAATTCTGGGTATGAATACTTCTTCTTCTTCCTTGCTTCCACTTATTATATTGCCATGAATGTACAGCGCATTGAGCGATACAATAAGCAGGCGTGTTCCATTGAGTAATCCCTTGCTAGGGTTTAAATTACGTAGAAGCATTATGATTGCACCTTTTTTCAATTTGAGTTCATGTGGAGGCATTCCAGAAGGCATTTGAGAATTTAGGAATGCTACGAGGTAATTAACTTCATCTTCTATGTTATTGCATAGAATCTACACTTGTACAGAACGTGTTTTCCCTTTGAATTTAGTGCAAAACATTATTGTTCAATTGAAGCATATCTTTCTTTTTTCGAGTAAGAATGATTTTCCCACTAATAGCTTCGATTTCTTCATTAGTATCAACATCAATCAAATTGCCGAAGATGTCTTACACAATATTCCCTGATGAATGCATTTGTCGCGGGATCTCAATGAAGTCATTATCCTGCTCTTCAGCATCAGATATTGCTTCATTTTCTAGTGCAATAAGCCACCTGTTGAACTCCTATTGGCCTTCTACACGCATATTTTCTGTTAACGGTAGCTTTGTTACAAACCTCCAAAGATTGAATTGTTTAATCGAAGATTCAATGATTGCTGCATCCAATACTCTGGGAATAACTGGAGCTGTTTGCGTGAAATCACCTGCTAGGAGCAAGACTTCGGGATGCGCCCCTTAGACTCTGGTCAGGGTATTCTGGGTATTCTCATGCTTGATGTTGAAGTTTAAAACAATGGGAGAGGGAGCTTAAATCCACTGTGGGCAGTTCGTCCATTTGTTAGTAGATAAGCAGAAATTCCAGTAGTAGCATAAGTCAACACGTTGCCTCCGATTGCCTGGCCGGTGTAAATCTTCACTTTGTACACATTATTACTAGAAGGCACTAAAATTTACAGAACATAACCTACGTGGCCCACATACGTACCACTTCGGAGGCAATGTGTTAAAACTTTTTTTTGCGCGTTTCATTATCTGATAATTACATTGTTGACATAAGTTTTTCTTGTACCTCCACGACCATTGAGAAAGGAAAAATTCTCTTCCATCCCTTCATTGTTTATGGCCAATATTATCTCATTAAATGCTACTCGTTGTCCAGCGTTCAAAGTGGTTAAAGCTTGAGGAATTATTTGATTTTCCTGAATTTGATCTTCGGCTTCCTGATATGGGTTTGGAACACGCAATTGAAGATCTTGACAGTTCAAACCATGAAGTGACAGAGTGGTCTGTATTTCATGCAATGCATTTTGAACAGCATTCTCTGTTTTCTTGAATCAAAACATCCTCAATGAGTTAATCTTCAAATTGATGGAATGCTTCCACTAGATTGGCAGGTGTTATAGACACAAATAAGTGCAAACAACTCTTAGTTGTTTTGGCATGTGTAACTGTGAAGCTTCTCTCATGCATCTGAACTACTCTGCGTCATCTTGCAGCAAGTTTACTGCTGCTTCTTCGAATGCGAGGTATTCTGTTCCATTTACTTCTCCCAGTTGTGAAAAATTGAATGCACCTTTCACATGGAGCAATATTCTCAAGCAATATCTTTCAACATCTCTTGGACTTACAGTATACATTCTACTGATAATTTTATCAGTGTCTCTTTACCTTGGTTGTCATAATGTTGTTTGTTTATTGAACTCATAGTGATATGGTATCTCTGTATAATGTAAATTTCTTGCATTAACATTTGTTCGATTTAGAATAAACCAAGCTGTTAATTTAGTGTTATGCTGCTGAGCTGTCTCAAGTGTCTGTCTTTCCTCTCCAGGCTGGAAGTATTACACTGGTTGTTGGTGTTCCAGGTGGACTGGCATCCGATTAATTTAATGAGGTCCGGCGTGCATTTGGAACTCGTGTAGACGCCACATTAATTCAGGAGCACTTAGATATCGAGCATTCAGGTGTTGTTGAACTTCATCCCTTGTCCCTTCTGATTTTCCCCAACATCAACACGTATTGAATTGAAACCTTCATTCACATATCTAAAAATTTATTTCACTGATGTAACTGAAGAACAAATCTCAATGTTTATGTGGCAATTTGGATAGTTGGCTCAGGAACACGTCTGTAAGAAGGATAACGATTTGCATTGATTATGGTTGCCATTTCAAAATCTTTTGGGAGCATTTTTACAGGAACTATTATATTTTCCATGCAAACTGAGTTGGGGTTCATTTTGCCACCGGGTCCGTGAATCGTGCATTTCTTTAGGATTTCATACAAGTCAGGCTGAGTAAGTTGATTTTAAATTTTGGCTCACATTGATTCATCAATTTTATCAGGCTCATTTGGTTAACCTTCTTGGTACAAAATCAATAACATATGAACATGAGGTAATCCTCTTTTCTGGAACTCAATTGGATAACAAAAGGCAAGAACCTTGCCCAAGATATACTTCTTCAATTAGTTCATGAAGTTTTGAATTAAAAACTCTTGCAACTAAGTCAGGTCTATCAGAAGCAGTCTGTCCTGGTTACAGATTGTTCTTGATTTCAGGCCAGTTGGTGTTACACGTCATGGTGATGAATAAATCTGGAGAACCAAGTGGCCTCACTATTACCCTTGCGCCACAATATCTCTCGTGCATGTTTCTTGGAGACCCTTGAAAAGAAGAGGCAGTGTAACAGTGAAAAGAAGAGGCAGTATAACAGTGAAAAGAAGAGGCAGTATAACAGTGAAAAGAAGAGGCAGTATAACAGTGAAAAGAAGAGGCAGTATAACAGTGAAAAGAAGAGTCAGTATAACAGTGAAATGAAGAGTCAGTATAACAGTGAAATGAAGAGGCAGTATAACAGTATGTCCTACTGGCACAGTACCATTACCTGCTACTCTATTTAAGTGGTCAGCCAGTCCACGATATTCCTCAACTTTCAATTGATTCTGCTGAGTTTTTATAAAATTAAGTTATTTGCTTCAACTTGTAGATATGCATCCACAGTTCATTGTTGGAATAATTTTCCTCTATGCAAAAGTGGATTAAATTCACCATCTCTGATAGCTGTTTGAGATATTTTCTGTTGGAGCATTGTCACATTTCTTGTGCGAAGATTTAGGCCTTGTCTATCATTATTTTCCATCATTGATTGCAGCCAGTTTTGCTGAAAGGAAAGAGTTTAGAACATTGAATCAAGATTTGATCAAGATGAACATTGATCATTGCTAGGTCGACTGGTGAGCGAATCTGCTTTCGAGCAGGAAGACCCGGGTTCGAATCCCGCTGCCGACATGGTTGACGCGGAGAAATACGGCATGGGACTTGGGTAAACAACCGAATAATTATCGAAGTAATTATCCGACCCAAGAATGGGCCAGAAGGTTCGTTCCTATAGCCTCATTCTATTCTATTCTATTCTTTGGGCTAAGAATATTCAGGTTAATCAATGGAGCCTCCTCATTCCGTGGATAAACTTTAAAATCTCGATGAAACGGAGGTTCTCCACCTGGATTTTGAAAAATCATTGCAATCTCGTTTACAATTGGTAGGTTGGATCTCCTTCTATCGGCATTTCTATCCCTATTGAAGAATACGCTGACAGTAGACATAGGATGTTGTTCTCTCTGAGAATGTTCTGCTTCATGCAGTTCAACCTCACGCAATGTTTTCAATGCTGCAAAAAATACGTTTGGCTCTCGAATAACGTTGTCCACATTTTGTAAGATTTCTGGTATTAATATTGCATTAGCAGGGTTTCTTGCTCCTACATCTGTGGCTTGTTCAGAGTCAATGACAAAGTTGTGCAAATTGTCTGTCTTAAGTGTCATTTGATCATGAACTCTGAACGTGTATAGACCTCTACCATTCGCTTGCACAATTTTAGCTCCCATTGATTCAAATGACACTGAATTATTATAGTTCCTTATGTTTTCCCTAAAATATGAGTAGTGAGGATTTGCAAGTTTTGATTGAAGCGATCTGAGGTAAGGTAGAAATTTTCTTCTTAACGGAGGGATAACCTTTTCTTTGTGGTAACAATTGTTGAATAATCCATCGGAAGGCTTTTCTCCTGAAAAATGCTTGGTTTGACATTTTGGATAACTGACGTTCATTTTACCACAAAAAGGTGAAACGGTATTAGCATCATTGTAAGTATTATTGCAAGCTCTTATGAAAACATGTCTCTGTGCTCTATCATTTTTCGTAGAATTTCTGTTCATGTACAGTCGGTCATTTCTCTGCTGCACATTTTTATTTTGAAGAAACAATGCAATTCCTCCTCGCATGTTTTCACGTCTGAAAAGTCGTTCTTCTTCACTTTTTTCTTCAAATCGTCGCGTTCGTAATCGCATTTCTTCCTCAACTCTCTCGCTTCGCTACTCTCTTACTTAATTTGTTGTTGCATTCTTAATCACATTTCTTCCCACCTCAGCTCTCTCGCTTCGCTACTCTTTTGCTCAATTTGTTGTTGCATTCTTAGTCGCATTTCTTCCCACCTCTGATCTCTTTCTTCTTAATTTTTCAGTTCAAATCTTCGCTGTGCATGTTGACGCAAACCTTCTATTCTTCGATCTCTCGGTTCTTCACTTTCTTGTTCAAGTCTTTGTTGTGTTCTTTGACGCATATTTTCTCTTCCCTGAATTATCTGTTCTTCAGTTTCTTGTTCACGTAGAGCTTCCATTCTTTCTCTTCATTGTGTTCGTATAGAGTCAATCTGCTCTTGAGAATTAATGATGTACAAATGTCTTCTTTGCTGCCAGATATCTTCTCTTTGTTGCTGAGATAGCGCTGCTCTAGCTCTTCTTTTGCGTTCTCTGTCAAGCCTTCTTTTTTTTCCGAAGAGTTTCCATTTTATATGAGTTAGAAATTTGCACAAATTCAAGATAAACTTATCTTTTTAAATGTGTTTGTTCGAAAAATCTTTGAAACTTATCGTATTCCGTAGAAATTATAACTAACTCCCAAATGAAACATGCAGGAAGAAACCCTAATTATAGAGGCTACCCTGTTTATTAACTTTACATCCCATAAAAATTGTCACTAACTCAAAAAATATCCTTATGAAACACAAACTTTTAAAACGATCTATTGATATCAAGAAACATGAAAATGACAACTAACTCGAATAAAAACGCATAATTCAAATTCATAACATTACGAGTAAACAAGCTGTGCGTTCATTATTTGAAAGCCCTTTAAAAGTACGTAGAAAAATAAATGACTTCCCCTCGATGAGTTTTCGCAAGGAGCAGATCATCAGAATCGGTTTCAAATCGCCGCAGTTTATTAAATTCCCATGACAGATTTCCGATATCATTAACTTTTGGACGGTAGGTACATTATTGGAAACCTTGACTCTGAAGACACAAGAAATGATGAGTACAGACACACAGGTGAGTTGCTACGTTCGTACTGTACGTGGTGCATCGCTGGACATTTAGTCACGGGCTTCCTACAGTTTATCCCCATAGTACTAGAATCTGCCTAAATAATAAAGAAGAGGAATATACTTCGTCTAACTTTGAAGGTTGTGGCATTTTCACGCATGGTTCAGCCACAACTTACACACACTAAGTTATGCTGGTCTCATGGAAACCATACACGTGTAATGACACTCCGCAGCTCCGTTAGTACAGTTTGTACAAGACTTCAGCATTACCACAATAAATTTAATATTATTGAACATCTTAACACTGCCTTCGTAAGCATAGTATTATTGAACACGTGAACAGTGCCCTAATAAGCATAGTATTATTGAACACCTGAACAGTGCCCTTATAAGCATCGTATTATTGAAGATCTAACATTACCTCAATAAATATGGTATTATAAAATATCACATCACCTCTAAAAATGCGGCAACAATATTTTAACATTTCCACGATAAATCGAGTATTATACATAGAACACCTTATCACTGCTTCTACATGTCGCATCATGGCACAACTCAACACTGCCTCAATAAATGCTTGCAGGGAGACAAATAGAAAAGAATATACTATCCTTACGCTTCATACAATTAAGGATCATCTAATCATCTATAACATTTCCTACAGTCGTAAATTCATGTGGCGTTTATTAAAACTTGATGAACACTCTGTAATTTGTGCGTGCACATACGAGTAGGCATCATTCTAACCTGAAGCTTACAAAAGCCGGAAATTACGCAAGCAAAAGCGGCCTCCAAGCACTGCAAGCAACTTGTGCTCGTTGTGATCAGTGAAGGAAGAGAGCACCTCAGGAAGTGGTCATAAGGGACGAGCTAATGAGGCCAAATTACACGCTGGTCGGTGTTGTTAAATGGACGTAGGCATCAGCCAGCACCTTAGTTGAGTACACTGTACTCACTAGTGGCTGAGGACAGCAGCCCAGTTGAGTGCACTGTACTCACTCACTAGTGGCTGAGTACAGCAGCCCAGTTGAGTGCACTGTACTCACTAGTGGCTGAGTACAGCAGCCCAGTTGAGTGCACTGTACTCACTAGTGGCTGAGTACAGCAGCCCAGTTGAGTGCACTGTACTCACTAGTGGCTGAGTACAGCAGCCCAGTTGAGTGTACTGTACTCACTAGTGGCTGAGTACAGTAGCCCAGTTGAGTGCACTGTACTCACTCACTAGTGGCTGCGTGATGGCAGGTGGTGTTTAATGAGATGGTTAGCAGTATGAAAGTGATGGATAGTGTAGTGGACCATGGGGTGCCATGGCGGCTGTGTGCATTGAGTAGTAGACACTACATGACAATATCGAAGTATACATCTACATACATTACATTTAGAGAAACAAGTATCCGTACACATGAACTTTTTAATTTTTTATACAACCAAGTAATAAATAACTATGATTTATATATATATATATATATATATATATATATATATATATATAACTTTGTACAGTTGCATAATACTCATATATACAAAAAAATGCAAATAGATTTCAAGAGGTGTAAATAGCATGTATCCATATTAATGGGTGAAAAAAAGCAATTGTACAGGAGAACAAAATACAAATTTTGAATTTTAAAGCATTGAAATGGTTGCAAAATTTGTAATTAATCAAGTAAAATATTCTAGAATGTTCCAATAATGTTAACAAAAATAGCAAAAAAATAGCAGCTGATCATTTAACATTCATACGGTAAGGTTCTCATCATGGCAAGAAGCAAAGAATTGACTAATTCGAAAAAGGAACTGATTGTTAAGCGCTGAAAGGAAGATAAAAGCTACGGGAAGTTGGCTGGCAATCTAGATATTCCATTCACTACTACCAGTTTATTCATTGACAGGTATAAAAAACTCAAAACAGTAGAAAACCAAAGGAGAACAGGTGTTCTCCAATAAGGATTTCTTCACGGTGATCAAGGAAATTAATGCGTCAAATTGAACAAAATCCAATGGTTACCCGTGAAGAGCTGCAGGATGATCTACGTTTATCAGGAACTTGCGTAACCAAACGGACAATAAGCAACAAAATTCACAGGAATAGTATAAAGTTGCGCTTTCTTCGTAAAACTTCACTTCTATTGAAAAGAAACAGAGATGCCAAGTTGGAATTCGTCCGGGAACATAGGGAAAAGGCACCTTGAACATTTGAGGGAAAAGGAAAAATCGTATTAGGAGAGAGTGCTATGGACATACGAAAGCAAAATTGAGTTGTTTGAGCATAATTCTCGGAACCAAGTGTGGAGGAAGGATGGTGAAGCCTTCAACCCAAAGAACACCATTCCAACTGTCAAGTTTGGTGGTGGCCACATCATGGTTTGGGATGTTTCTCTGCAAAAGCACTTGGTAAAATATTATTGATAGACGGTAGAATGAGTGCCTCAGTACATATAACAAGATATTTTAGAGGTGAACTTAACGCTTTATGTTGAGAAACTTAAACTTCCTCCAGATTGAATTTTTCAACTGGATAATGATCCTAAGCACACAGTTAAATCTACGAAGAAATGGTTTGTTGACAATAATGTAAATGTCCTGAAATGGCCTAGTCAGTCCCTTGATCAGAATCCAATAAAGAATTTGTGGTGGAACTTGAAAATTCAAATAAAAACGAGAGCACCAACAAACATTACAAATTTGAAGGCCATATACGAGGAAGAATGGTACAAAATACCAATCAAAATTTGCCAATCATTAGTTGTAAACAACAGGAAGAGATTGGTTGCTGTTAAAGGAAATAAAGGCTTTTCTACAAAGTATTAAGTGTGGAAGCAATATGTATTGTTGTTGTACTCTACGATTACTTATGTACGATAATATGTATAAATGTTATTTACACCTGTTGAAATATATTTGTACTCATTTTTTGTATATATGAGTATTGTGCATTTGTATAAAGTTACATATATGAAAATCATGTTCATTTATTATTGGTTATATAAAAAATTCAAAAAAATTATGTGTATGAATACTTGTTACCCCCACTGCTTATAATAGACAATGTATCTCCATATCTCTCACT
This sequence comes from Trinorchestia longiramus, assembly GCA_006783055.1. Taxonomy (NCBI): domain Eukaryota; kingdom Metazoa; phylum Arthropoda; class Malacostraca; order Amphipoda; family Talitridae; genus Trinorchestia; species Trinorchestia longiramus. Next base: position 93,867 of record VCRD01000440.1, read on the forward strand.
CTATCTGTGTGTGTGTGTGTCCCATTACTTCTTATCTATTACTGAAGAAAAATTATTGAACTGAAATTAAAACGGGCACGCATGTATTCTAAGCATTGTATTGTGGATACCAAAGGCGGCGGATCACTAAAAAATACTTCATTTTTCCGTTATTAGCTTTCTTCTCTTACACGGCCATGTTATCGGTAAATACGGTATAGAATGGAAGTTCTGTACATATTTATGGAAAATATACAGATTCTTATAGTACCACAGGTAAAATTAAAATGTATTTATTTCATAGATCCTTAATTTTCTCATTTTTAACCCAAGTAATTTCAACGCGTGTTATCAGGGCCATGTTATCGGTAGATAAGATACAGAATGGAAGTTTCGTATATATTAATGAAAAGCATTCATTTAAAACACAATAATTCGTCGTCTTTAATACATTCATCTTTAGAATAATTTCAAATTAATCAAATCTAAATCTTGGAATTTCCACGGCAACTGTCTAATACCTATATAATTGTCATGTCATCGTGCAGCCTTACGTGAGGTATGTATTCGCATGCTTGCAAAATAGTGTGTGCACACAAGGAGGTGGGCGTGCATTCACAATCAAATTTTTTATTTGAAACAATTTGGAGGTCACTTGCTCAGCTGGCCTCTCTGTCAACTTGTCTGGGAGTTACTGGATCAGCTGGCCTCTCCTTCAACTTGTCTGGAGGTCACTTGCTCAGCTGGCCTCTCTGTCAACTTGTCT
>VCRD01000440.1:97343-123339 GCA_006783055.1 Trinorchestia longiramus
TTTGGGCATAATTCTCGGAACCATGTGTGGAGGAAGGATGGTGAAGCCTTCAACCCAAAGAACACCATTCCAACTGTCAAGTTTAGTGGTGGCCACATCATGGTTTGGGGATGTTTCTCTGCAAAAGCACTTGGTAAAATATTATTGATAGACGGTAGAATGAATGCCTCACTACATATAACAAGATATTTTAGAGGTAAACTTAACGCTTTATGTTGAGCAACTTAAACTTCAAGATTGGATTTTTCAACAGGATAATGATCCTAAGCACACGGTTAAATCTACGAAGAAATGGTTTACTGACAATAGTGTAAATGTCCTGAAATGGCCTAGTTAGTCCCTGGATCAGAATCCAATTAAGAATTTGTGGTGGAACTTGAAAATTCATATAAAAACGAGAGCACCAACAAACATTACAAATCTGAAGGCCATATACGTGGAAGAATGGTACAAAATACCAATCAAAATTTACAAATCATTAGTTGTAAACAACAGGAAAAGATTGGTTGCTGTTAAAGGAAATAAAGGCTTTTCTACAAAGTATTAAGTGTGGAAGCAATATGTATTGTTGTTGTACTCTACGATTACTTATGTACGATAATATGTATAAATGTTATTTACACCTGTTGAAATATATTTCAACATATTTGTATATATGAGTATTGTGCATTTGTATAAAGTTACATGTATGAAAATCATGTTCATTTATTCTTGGTTATATAAAAAATTCAAAAAAATTATGTGTATGAATACCCGTTTCCCCCCACTGCTTATAATAGACAATATATCTCCATATCTCTCACTCTGTGTGTGTCCGTCCCATTACTTCCTATCTATTACTGAAGAAAAATTATTGAACTGAAATTAAAACGGCCACGCATGTTTTCTAAGCATTGTATTGTGGATACCAAAGGCGGCGGATCACTATAAAATACTTCATTTTTCCGTTATTAGTTTTCTTCTCTTACACGGCCAAGTTATCGGTAAATACGGTACAGAATGGAAATTCTGTACATATTTATGGAAAATATACAGATTCTTATAGTACCACAGGTAAAATTAAAAATGTATTTATTTCATAGATCCTTAATTTTATCATTTTTAACCCAAGTAATATCAACGCGTATTATCAGGGCCATGTTATCGGTAGATAAGATACAGAACGGAAGTTCCGTATATATTAATGAAAAGCATTCATTTAAAACACAATAATTCATCGTCTTTAATACATTCATCTTTAGAATAATTTTAAATTAGTCAAATCTAAATCTTGGAATTTCCACGAGAACTGTCTAATACCCATATAATTGTCATGTCATCGTGCAGCCTTACGTGAGGTGTGTACTCGCATGCTTGCAAAATAATGTATGCACACAAGGAGGTGGGCGTGCATTCACAATCAAATTTTTTATTCGAAACAATTTGGAGGTCACTTGCTCAGCTGGTCTCTCCTTCAACTTGTCTGGGAGTTACTGGATCAGCTGGTCTCTCCTTCAACTTATATGGGAGTTACTGGATCAGCTGGCCTCTCTGTCAACTCGTCTGGGAGTTACTGGATCAGCTGGTCTCTCCTTCAACTTGTCTGGGAGTTACTGGATCAGCTGGCCTCTCTGCCAACTAGTCTGGGAGTTACTGGATCAGCTGGTCTCTCCAAGTTGTTGAAGACACTTACTAGAGTACCAGGACAAAAGCCTTCATGTCTGCCATGAATCGAAGTCAGCAATAATTGTTTTTTAATTGTTTAAGCTACATATCAATCTCAGTACAATATAACACATGAAACAATAGAATATGTTGTATTTTCGCTTATCTATAAGCACTAACGTAGCAAGAAAGCTCTATGATTTTGATAAAAAGTTAACATGTCCCAAAACTGTGACACTCCTCTCGTTTTAAAGCTCAGAGACCATATAATTCGTTCAAGTTCCAAGATTGCCGGATATGTGTCCGACAAAACTGACAATATCCGAGGAAGAGGCGGTACTTAAGCTCTTTGTAATCTCAAGCTCTGCAACGAAAAAACTTAATGGCAAAATGTGCCAAGAAACGCTGATGCTTTTAAAATAAACTAATTGTTGTGTAGAAATGCTGCCGTGAAATATTCGGTAGAATACTAAATGTAAAAAAGCAGCGGGACCAATATTATGGAACATTAAAAGTGAAGCGTAATTGTAATCTCAGAATCAATTAAGCTTTGCTGTTAGGATTTTATGTTTTATCAGGACTTAAAACTTTAAAATTAGAGTCGAACTATTAAAATCAAGGCCTTTCTGTTGCAACGCGAGGTAAAATAAGCTTTTAACATAAAACGATTCCAAACAAAAACCCAAAATATATACACTTGCATACATGTTTAACATACATGACAAAGCGCTGAACATATGCAACTTTTTCCCTTGGAATTACAGGTACATTATTTATTGTAGCAATTAGGGTTTCACCATCATCGTTGCTGCTTAATTAAAGTGATCAGTACAGGGAAACTCGGTCAATATCTAGTGGTACCATATGTGCCCAAAATTTGTGACCACTGATGTCACAAGCCTCTTCACCAGCAAAATGTGTATGTCCACGAGACAGGAACGTGAAGTGAGAAGAAGAAAAAACAAAAACAAAGATGCTGTGTATGAGGTTGTTTGCGCGGTACGCCGGCTTCCCCGACGAGAAGAGCAAGTGATCAGGTATAAGTTGCATTCAAATTAACAAAACAGCAAAGCATCCTCACACTGACACATACAACGCACAATTCAGAAATACAGATGAAGTATGTGACGTACAACCGCTGGGCTTCCACCAGTTTTTGTCTGAAGTCCTGGACCTGATCTAGAGCAAGACTTCCAGTATTCCATTGCCCTCTGATCTAGAGCAAGACTTCCAACATTCCATTGTTCTTTGATCTGGGGCAAGACTTCCAACATTCCATTGCCCTCTGATCTGGGGCAAGACTTCCAACATTCCATTGCCCTCTGATCTGGGGCAAGACTTCCAACATTCCATTGTTCTTTGATCTGGGGCAAGACTTCCAACATTCCATTGCCCACTGATCTAGGGCAAGACTTCCAACATTCCGTTACCTTCTGATCTGGGGTACAAAATTTTCAAAATCTGCTTCGGTATATTGAAACCAACGTTAGTCTAAAACACGTTATTGTCACTAGATTAAATATTCAAATGTACGGAATGTGTGAAGTGCAGGAGGTGTGACAGCAGGAAATGAGTTGTGTGCAGGTGTCGCTGCAGGAAATGAGGGGAGTGCAGGTGTCACTGCAAGAAATGAGGGGAGTGCAGGTGTCACTGCAAGAAATGAGGGGAGTGCAGGTGTCACTGCAAGAAATGAGGGGAGTGCAGGTGTCACTGCAAGAAATGAGGGGAATCATAAGCGTTATCAGTGCACAAAAGAGCTAATAAAAGCAACTTAGTAGCACTACACACGTAAGTTATCACTGCGCTGAGGTCATGGTGAGGGTAACTAAGGGATGACTTATTAAAGTGCTCGTCTAATGAACAACTGTTGCGCTGCTCGAGCAAGTCCAACACTAACAACTGGAGTAGATTTCAGCGCTCTTCGCACCGTAGACGGTGTTCATTATTTTTAGCGAATAAGCAACACGAAGAATCGAATTTCACAAAATTTATGTGCACAAAAAGATTATGCTCAGTACGTCTGTGTGGTTGACGCTTCAAATCACAATTAATTTCATCAAATTTTGTTTCTAGAGTAGTCTCAACTTGAAAGCTACACTAAAACGAGGTAAAAATTCTGGACGAAGGAAATGAGCCAAGCTACACGTGATATTCATGCTTGATTTTGAAGACCCTGAAGTCTAGATTACAGGAGCTGGCAGAACAGAAGCCTTAGTTTGAATGTCTGCCTTCAATGATAACTCAACTAGACATCGCAGGTAGTAAAGTACTATTCATCACAGTCCTCATGCCCAGCAGCACAAAAACGAACCTTGACTTGCACAACTTTGCTAAAATCAGGTCAAGAGAGTGCTTTGTACCCATCCAATTCTCTTTATTCCCCGCGAAGCTTATTTTCCAAGTAGTTTTCTTTACAAAACTTAGGTTCGAGTTGCATAAATATTCCCTAATGCTCTTACATCGGCACTTGATCTTTTTATGCCACCTTCAGTGAAGTTCACTACACAATGACTCACAAAATTAAATCTTTCCCGATTTTCAAGCCGGCATCTCAGTCTCTTTCACGACCAGGCCTTCGACCAGAGACGATAATGCATGTTCTTGTTTTTGTTTTACCTAACAATGCCAGAACGGTTTATTTGCTGAGCACTAAAATCAATTAAAAATACATACATAGAGTGAAAATGTGACGGTAGAATTTTGTGTTGCACAGGTTGGTACAGATGTAATCGCAGTTGCATCGGCAGGAATTTCAATAGCAACTAAAACATACTTCAGTCAACGATATTGCTGGTTCTACTGGACAATAGCATTACTACTTAAACAAGAGCTCTAGACAGTTGAATATAATAAGGCACTCTTAAAACTTCCATTTCATACCTAAAAGACATACACATGTGTATGTGCATACAGTATACATGTATAAAGATAATTACATCTATATATACATAGAGTGTAACCTTATGAAATATGGTAATTATTACTGTTAATCTTAACACAAAGATGCTAAATACATGGAGTGTGTATTTGAGCGTAGAAGTAAGATTTAAAATTGTCGAGCCTCTGCTTCAGAACCGCAGTACACTTCCATGTTCATTCACTTGCAATTCTCGGGACGGTATTAATTTATCATCCAAAAAGCACCATGAAGATAGTAGGTTGTGCTTTTCGCATCATGCTAGTGCTTCATTTCAAAATTTCGAAGAAATTTATTCTGAAAAGTAATTTTTACTAAATTTACAAAAAATAAAAATGTGTCCTGGAAAGTCTTTTTAGACCTTCATTTTTATATTTTGCGTTTGCGTTCAAGTAATTAGGAAAAGAAAGCAAGTAATGATCTGGCGCTGCTGAGCATGACTTGGTCAGCAGGTCTCCTAGACTCAGCTGCTGTGAGATCAGGATTTTGTGCTCACCACAGTCTCATGCATCACGCTTAGTCGTGTGCCATAAGAAACAAAATTCTTCACCTGAACTTCCAGGGAAAAATCTAGTTAACTTTTTCTCCCGCCGATATATCGACAACCATTCGTCATCATTTTTATCGTGGTCTGGTGAAAGAGGTTTACCAGAACCCTTCTACGCCGCTCTCCGTCCTCTCATCTATTCTCCCATATAAGAACTTTTCGCAGTGTTCTTTCCAGGCGACAGGAGGTTGATGCTCGAAAAAAATGTATACACCTTCTGAAAGCATAACTTTTCTTTAAGTAAACCTAATTTTACGAATATGGCTAAGCAAAATACGAGGCACACAAAAATACAGGCGTATAACACATTAACCTTCTCTAACTTTTCATGTTCTTCACTTTTAGATATGCTCTTATTCTATTGTTCCGTAATTTAAATACATCAATAGGAACGTGAGTAGAGCATGCTGACGAGAAATTATTTACAGTTTTTTACAAAGTATTCAGTATGAGACAAATACTGAATATGCAAAAATACTTAAATTCATTCGTCACCTGTGAATTTTCAAGCAAAATTAGTTTCATTTAGTCAATCAACTCATTATAGGAATAATGAAATTCAGAGCAACCTTCAACAACTAGGTTCAAGCTGAGTATTCAACAAATTTCTGTAAACATATTTCTAAGTTGCAAGCGTGTGTAGTGAATCGCCTGGCTCACAATACAAATGAATACAGCCCAGACGAAGCTAGATTCCGTTACGAGTGAAAGCTCCATGTCAACCAATGAGTAAATAGGTCAGAGTAAGTAAATACAGCGACGAGGTTAGTGTCCGTTACGAACAGAAATGCCATGTCGGCCAATGAGCGATCCCGCTCAGGCAGCAAGGCAAAGGCAACCGCCTATATAACGCGGCTGAAACGCTGTTTCCAGGATTCTCTACCAAGCGTTTCCAAAGTCAGCAAAAACTATCATCGCCTGAAGAACTTAACTCGCAACCAACAGCAGAGCGAAGGAAGAAGAAACCAGCCATCCTTTCTGCGAACAGGATGGGTGCAAACAACCCACGCACTACCAAGAACTCCACGCGCTCCAATTCTACACGGTCCAGCGTACTACCAGCAAGTGATGCGAATGTGTGTGAAGTGCTACGCCAGTACTTGACGCCATGGCATGCACGGCGAAGAAAGAAGGATCAACAATTAACAGAATATTCAAATTCCTAAAAACGAACTATTAACCTCATCCTGCCTTTAACACGTTAACCGCCATGCCTGATATCACAGATTTGTCACTACCGCCACGACTTTACCATTTTACGACTTTATCATTTAACCTTCCGTAAATATTTTTAATTAATTTTTGAAAATAATTATTAAAAATTTGGAAATGTACCACCGATGGTACATGCGGCCGTAAGTGAAATCCTCAAATGTACCACCGGTGGTACATGTGGCGGTTAACGTGTTAATTGCCTTTTCTCCTATTGGGTTCCTCGACGGTCTCTTACTTCCTCAGGCGCTCACCCCGAGTAAGAGAAAAAATAAGATATTCAATGTCTGCTCAGAGATGAGATGTCTCAGGGTTGGGATTGAAGAGTGATATTAGAGAGATCACTACACGTGGCGGTGCACGCGACATCTAGTCTGTGTACTCAGTAAAGCAACTGTCAGGCTGACTCACGGTCAGCGACTAGACGATGGTCACGGCTGAACAGGCAACAAGGGCAGAGCACCGAGTCCTAATTGATTTAGAAGTAGGGTAAACCAGCTGACAATATCTCTCTCGTCTGGACGGAAGAGCGCTTCGTGAGGGAAAACCTTCACATGAATGTCGCTCTAGAATTAGATCACGCTGCACATTTTGTGCGAGCGGAGAAAGTGATCTTTTAACCCTTTAGCGACTAAAAGGACAATACGGTCGTCTTTCACGGTCTTTGGGAGAATTGTTCTAATAATTAAACAGTGATATATATGAGGTTGCTACTAGGTTTGAACGCGGCGGCATGTTACAGCGTCGTTCTTTTGGCTGCCTGGCTCTCAGCGTGCTTCATTGTATCAGTGTACAGACGGTCTTTGTGAGCTTAAACGTAGAAACTAGAAAAACAAATTAGTCGCTAAAGGGTTAATTCCCGTTAAGCATTATGAAGTATAGAGGTAAAAACTAGTAAAGTTCTTTCATTCGTAATTCTAAATTAAAATGTTTTTCCAAGCAGCCCATTACAAAATGCAGACTATCACTTCCCTCAATGTAGACTTTCACTCCACGCAACGAAGACTATCACTCCAAGCAACGAAGACTATCACTTCAAATCGAAGTTAATTCGCGTAATTAGAGACTTCGATTACAGTTAATCACTCATGAAGGAGACACAACAGTCTGCCACACCTACCAGCGTTTCTCCGAAACTCAAATTTCTTTGATTTCATAACATGAAGAAGTTTAATTTAGCAGACATGAAACGTTGCATTTCACCTGCTCGTCTACTAGCCTTTTACATTTTCTCTGCAGTAAATTATGTATTTCAAAGTGTCGAGAAATTTCCTCTCAATAAATTAATTACCGTTTGTGTAAGTCAGCCTCATGATGAAACCGCATGTTAAGCGATCTCTATAGGTAATGTTGACTATTATTAATTGTGTACTGAAGTACAAATTTTCCTCCTCTTTCAGCTGCTCGGTCTAAGGCAGAAAACTAAGACTTTCCCGTTCCTTTGGAAGATTTTGGAAGTGTATGCTTGCACAAATCTAATTTATTGAATCTTTAAATTTTACGAGATAATTCTATCTTGAATGATGCCCAGCCAGCCTTCTCCCTTCAATTTTTTTGACACGTTGACTGCGAAGTGGTACGTATGTGGACTACTTAGGTTAGGTTCTGTAATTTTTCCAGATCCTTCTAGTGACTATGCGTACAAAGTGAAAATTTATACCGGCCAGGCAATTGGAGGCAACGTGTTAACTAAATTTATGTTTCATAAACAAACGTCCTAATTGCAAGCTTCATAACTTTATTACAATTTCCAGAACTAAAAGATGATGTTCATGATCGTAACGTTCAGTTTGTTTCAATTGTTTTCTCTATTTCGTTTTCAGAAACTTTCCAAGTGGAAACTTCGTAAAACCAAACTTTGGAAACAGAAACTGCAAGAAAAAAAATCGTCGAAATTTTAGCCACAAAAACTTTGAAATGAAAAATTCAAAAACGGAAACTTTGAAACTTCGGAAACAGAAACACTCAAAAATTCAGAAACTTTAACATTTCGGACACAGAAACTTTAAAATTTTGGAAACAGAAACTTTAAAACTTCAGAAACGGAAACAAGGTGTCGCATAAGACGCTCGTATTGTCAAGACGTGGTAGGGTAGAAGATTCACGCCGCTTCCCCAATCTGTGGTACATAGCAGCAAGTAACTGCGAAGGGAGGCCGACTAGTTTGTTGGCTGCTAGTTCTATGTTTTGTGTGAAGTGATGTTCATGTTCCCTCATAGACCATCACGTGAAGTGATGTTCATGTTCCCTCATAGACCACCACGTGAAGTGATACTCATGTTCCCTCATAGACCACCACGTGAAGTGATGTTCATGTTCCCTCATAGATTACCACGTAAAGTGAAGCTCATGTTCCCTTAAAAATAAGAATTACCGCTCCCTCACAAACTAGTACCTTCGTTAAAACCTCCTAGTTCATTCAACATACATTTTATTAAAAATCAAAATACAAAATTACATGCACATGCTAACAACGTTCACAAGTTGATGAGTTTTAATTCAGTGATTACTCTCAAACATTGTCTAACATATGTAGAGAGTCATTTGAAGATAGTAGGACTGACTTCATCTAGAAAAACAAGTCTCGCTTCAAAATTACGAAATAAAGCCCATGGTCGGAGTCGCATCTGGAGTACTAGTGCGTGAGCCAAAACGCCCTATCAATTTTTTAACACGTCGACTCCGAAGTGGTACGTATGTGGACCACTTAGGTTAGGTTCTGTAATTTTTTCAGATCCTTCTAGTGACTATGCGTACAAAGTGAAGATTTACACCGGTCAGGCAATCGGAGGCAACGTGTTAAAGAATTCTTCTAAAATATCCGTTAAGTTTATAAAAGGTGTCAAAGAGTTCAAAAAAAAAGTGTTAAAATGTTAAAAAAAAGTTCGTTCACTGTTTGACGGTCAACAGTGTTCCAAAAAACGTTGTTCAGTGTTTTGAATTTTGATGTTGAAAACAAATTTAGGAACCGCCTGAAGTGAGCTAACTTTTTTGGACACTACAATGCTTTGAAGACTGCTAGCGCATACAAGCCGGCAGCATGAGCAGTTACGTATATTTAAATACAAAACATTTTCATGAAATGTGGGCCAGATATATAATTTTATGGCTCCTCTCATATGCAAATTTCTTTACCTAAATATACATCAGTGCATGCTTCACTAATGAAATATTCATAACGTCGACAAAACCATTTTACATTTATTTTTTACTGATCCAAAATATCTAAGATTTCAATCATAACCTGAACGAACATACATATTTTTATTGCATTTTAAAAAATCAAAATTTCGGTCCAAGAACATTAACACACTTGTACGATAACTGCTTCTACTGCCTAATAAAAACGAAGATAAACTGCAACAGGTAAGATTAGCTAGTGTGACCACACCTACCTGTTGGAGGGCTCAGACGCACGAATGAATGGACCGGGTGTAGTTTGGAGACACTACACGCTAAATCAATGTGATCATTCACTACCTTCGTGCACGTCTATTTCACTTTCAGCATACCTCAACATTCACAATAAGGCCTGTATTATTCCAAACCTAATATTAATGTAAACTCTACTGATATATTTTGATGTACAAGGGTGGGAAGCTGGTCTAATGTTAATCTATATTGCCTACCGACTACAGCAACATCGAGCACGCGGCAGCGCACCACACGACGCGACAGCTCAATGCACACTGGCTTCCTTAGGAAATTGTCTGAAAAATCCTAGAAATAGGAAAGAAATGTTTTCAATTTCAAAATTATTTTATTCTTAGAGCTTATTCGCCGCACAGAATATACGCTGAGCAGATAAAAAACATATTTGGGTTCTAAATGTTGCAATTTAATAATTCTATTAACGCTAAATAATTTTTAAATAATATTTCGAGCGTCAGTAAGATAACAAATTATTTCTAAAGGGAGTTAGAAGCGATCGTCTGTAATTATTCATTAATATAATTAATTTGATTATTAATCTTTTTAATTTGACAAATTAATTCCTTTTTCAATCATTCAACTAATTTGTCTAATAACAGATTATTTTTAAAGAGAGGTAAAGCTATCAAATATATATATATATATATATTTGATAATTAATTATATATATATATATATCTAAATATATATATATATATCTAAATGGTTGAATATTAATACCGCGTACGACGTGGGACTTCGGTATTGAACCATGAATGGGCCAAACGGCTCGTTCCTATTGCCTTATTCTTTTCTACTCTAATTTTTCAAGTTGGAAACAAGAACATGACTCGGTAGTTATTGGCCATGCTTGGCTTCAAAAAAGCTTTTAAAAAATAGCCTAAATAATAAATTGTCTTGAGAGTAGTGAACCTTCATGTAAAAATTTAATTTGCCTTAAAATGTACAGCTATGACTACAAACTTTCGACAAACGTAATAGATAATGACTGGAAAATGCATTTTAGGAAGTCCTGAAATCGTGCAAGTGTAATTTCTAACTGAATTAAAGGCCAGACACACTCTATGACAAAGTTCCAGACGACTGAATCTTCCCTTGCTCCCGCTCCCTTCCTGGAGAACAGACGACATGTCGGGACGGTGGTCAGGCACGCGTGGGACCGAGACTACAGAATGCATTGTTGTAGTGTGAACTGTGTGATCACTGACCTGCACTTCATGAATGTATTTTCATTCAATTTCCTATAAGTGGAACATATATACTCGTACATATATGTTGGTCCTCAAATAAACTAGTTTAAAGTAAAAAGTATTTTGTCTTTCGTTAGAAGTGGCATAATGTATATTTGATTTTGCATGTCTTATTTCTTTTATTGATGTGTACTCAGCTTTTTTTAAATAATCTTCAAATTCACATCTGCGGCATAAGCCTGATCTTGATTTTTTCATAAAACACGCTTTCCACCGTTTTTAAAGTCATTCTCTCTCTTTCAGGTAGAACTGTTCAGTCCCTGTGCCTGTCTCTATACCTGACAGATTTACCTGATGCGCCTTATTCAGCCTAAGAACGCTGTTATTCTCAAATAAAGCCAAAAACACTAAACTTGGTAAAAATTACAGCCCTGCATACGAGGATGTTTTAAATATAGATTAATACTGCAATTGAAGCATTGAATTGGAAAGATCTTTTACTTCCGAATTTGCATTGTTAGATTACAGTTCAAAGCATCAGATCAATACTTCTGCTTTAACGTCCTCCTCTTTCTGCACCCCCTCACTCCCACACAGACAGAGACGGGAGGCAGAGATGACGCAGAGACAGGGAGGCAGAGTCGGAGACACAGACGGAGGACAAAGACGGGAGGCCGAGACGAGGCAAAGACGGGGATGGACAAAAACAGGAAGCAGAGACAGGGGGCAGAGACGCGAAGGACAAATACAAGAGATAGAGACAGTGAGGCCGAGACGGAAAGGACAAAGACAGGGGAAAGAGACAGGAAGGACAAAGACAGGGGGCAGAGACAGGGAGCAGAAACAAGGAGGCAGAGACAGAGAGGCAGAGACAGGAAGAACAAAAACAGGGGGCAGAGACAGGGAGCAGAGACAAGGAGGCAGAGACAGAGAGGCAGAGACGGGAAGGACAAAGACAGGGGGCAGACAGAAACAGCGCCTGGAGAGATCGAAGCAATGTCTGGGACCTGATTGCAATTGCTGGAAGATGGTTGACTGCGGCGCCAGTTTCATGACGCCAGGCACAGACAATTGAAGCAATCGAACAAACCGGCAATCGCTATCGTATCTAAAATTAGGTTTAATTTGTAGTCAATGGTATGATTTTTAACTTAAAAGTGAATTGATCATTTCCATTTGAATTGAAAACATTTTAGGAGCTGGTATATTTAGAAAGACTACCAGAATTTCAATCAGACTTTTTTCAAAACTGTTCTTCTAGCATATTTTTGTTCTAAACACAGTCACACGTTAACATCGCGTCTTGTACGATACATGGTGCTAATTGGTGGAAAGATATTACTAAGCATGTGTATAATAAAGTCATCACCAATAATTATATCAAATAAATGAGCCAAATCAGCATGGGACGCGAGTAGCAGCTCAAAAATAGACAAAACCGCTCGTTTCTATTGCCGTATTCTATTTTATGATGTAATGAACCCTACAATAAAGAGGGAATTAGAGTTAATATCATGAAGCTGTCGTTGCCATGTAAAGGTTGATGTATCAATATAACCATAGTAACGACAGATACACACACTCATACGAACACAGTGGAGCTACAAAGTAGATGGCTGAAATTTATCACCCATTGATATATATTAATAGCTTGCTCGAGTATGAATAAAAGAGCTGCTGCGTTACGAAAAGATATAAAATAGTTCTAAACCATCAATTGAAACTTGAATCATTCTTATGCTGAGGCTATTTGTTTAAATGAAATGTCTTCGACCAAGCGAAATATTTTTCTGGGTTGGCTGAATTTTAATTCAACGTAAATTCTGGTGTATCAAAAATAAATTGTTATACTGGAATTCATGTCCATAAAGTCCCATGTACGGACGAATATAAGCTTATAAGCTAGAGGTCTGATAAAAATGTTGCCACTAACCTGAAAAAAATCCTCTTTTTAATTGCTATTTAACGTAATCATGAGCTGCAAAAAGTAACTTAAATACTGGTAGTTTTATCCGTAGAGTTCAGGAAGGATACATGCTCTATTCTCAATGCCGTTTCTTACACACTCGCTAGAGCTGTTAGTATTGATGCCACTAGCAACTCGAACGAAGAAGAAAATAGTAGAAAACTTTGGCAGAAAATATCTGGTGATCAATGCTGCGTGTGAACAGTTCAAACTTGCCCCCAAATATTTGTAGGTACTGTAAATGACCTTTCATATAAAAATTCTGGAACGTATTTCTGAGCCAAAGTTAAGTTCTATTTGGTTGAAAATATTGTATAGAAAGTGAAGATTATTCATGGCCTTTGAATTTGAATAGCTTATTTGATACTCAACTTTTCAGTGCACATGCATATATTCAAACATATTAACAGTGTTTTATGTCTCCGGAAATTAATTGTCGAAAAATGCGCAATGAATTTTGAATCATGTGAAATTCTACATTCTCCAATATAATTAATCATAGCACCAGCAAAGGAAGAATGCCATCATATTTCAGTCACCCTTCAGAATTGAATGCTAAAAAATATTTCTTTCCTGCTATGTGATTTCAGGTGTAGAGTTTTGCACAGTTCTCTACTCAACAAACATCGAACAAATTTTCTTTTTCGCTTAACTTTGATGCTACACTCTTTAAAAGCATCCTCATGTTAGTCACTCAAAAACGTCATTGTATAATTGTGCCCGAGAACATGGAGTAGAATAGAATTCATGGAGTAGAATAGAATTCATGGAGTAAAATAGAATTCATGTAGTAGAATAGAATTCATGGAGTAGAATAGAATTCATGGAGTAGAATAGAATTCATGGAGTAAAATAGAATTCATGTAGTAGAATAGAATTCATGGAGTAGAATAGAATTCATGGAGTAGAATAGAATTCATGGAGTAGAATAGAATTCATGGAGTGGAATAGAATTCATGGAGTAGAATAGAATTCATGGAGTAGAATAGAATTCATGGAGTAGAATAGAATTCATGGAGTAAAATAGAATTCATGGAGTAGAATAGAATTCATGGACTAGAATAAGCCGGCTGAAACTGAAGCTCTGACCGCGCCCTTGTGGTTCTGCCACCTCGGTATTCATCGTCACGTAGAGAAGCTTGATTTCCTCATCTAATAAGATTTCAATGGAATTACATCTGCATACAATACCTCACATTCTTCTGACTTCTGTTCTTTACTACGTTTTCATCTCAAAGGAAATTAACTTCAATGAAATGGAACGCAGTTAGTATTCGCACAATTAATCCGAGCTAAGAATTTTTTAAGCGAGGAGTCAAGTATTAGTCAGTGAGTTAATACCTAGTTAACTACTATTAAAGCCTGATCAACTAGTTTTATCCTGGTATGATTAGAGACTTACATTGAAAGGCTAAAACTTGAAACTTTAACGATTTTTTCTCGTTGTTAGTATTAAGTTCCAAAGTAAACTAATTTCTTCAGTAGCACTTGCATTTATTTATTGTTTATATGATGAATATGTTGTATCTAAAGACGTATCTCATTTACTACGAGACTCGTGCAAGAACAGCTGGTCTCACAATTTGTAGGAAAATTAGCAATGAAAAACGAATGTTTATTATTTAGGTTTCATGAGAAATCTACAAGAAAACAGCATATCTTCTTTTCTCTTTCAACTTTATTTTAAAAAAATCTAAGAACCGCAATGAAAACTTTAATCCCCAAGATTTGCTGAATGATAAGCCTTTCAATAATGAAATAAGGCCTTAAATAATATAAAATAACCATATCACTTAAAGGGATAAACGCTTCAAAAAAGAGCATCAGCTCTTCAATAAAGACAAACCCTTCAACAGAAAAGACAAGCCTGTCAGTGAAAAAAAAAACTTCTTGGCGTTATGACGCCGATTTCGTGGTAACAGAACAGCCAATAGCTTAGTCACTAGCAGCATTGATCACCAGATATTTTCTGCAAAAGTTTTCCACTACTTTTTTCTTCGTTCGAGTTGCTAGTGGCATCAACACTAACAGATCTAGCGAGTGTGTAAGAAACTGCATTGAAAATAAAGCATGTATCCTTTCTGAACTCTACGGACATAACTACCAGTATTTAAGTTACTTTTTGCAGCTTACGATTACGTTACGTGGAGGCCAAGGTGCGGTTCAAAGTAAAAATTAAAATACTTAAAAAGATTACTTCACAGAACATAATTTATTACCACATGCAAAAATAAAGGGCACACTGCAGTTGCTTGATCATTGAATCTTTTGTTATACTCATATACTACTCTGCGAATAAAAAACTCTATTCTGAAACGATCAGTCTTACCTAATCTAATAGCCAAAACGCACGAAAAATAGAACATATTCTTGAATTCCTAAACTTTTCTTTGAAACACAATTTCCATAATTACTTCTAAAATTATAAAGAGGGTTAAAAAAAGATTCTAGAAAAACATAACCATTTAACATTATATTTAAAGGTATAGCACCGAGCTCATATATTAAAAGAATTACATAAAACTGTGATGTGGCAACCATTAACAGAGAACAGAACACATCAATACTGCGGTACTTGTAATATTGAAAAATCATTCCCACAATAAATAACGAAGAGTACACAGAAATACCCATGATTGCACTCGATCAAGAGACCACTGGAATAATACATACCCATCTATGTATTAAAAAAAAACCTAGGAAAACTAAGAAAACTACACTTACCTAACCCACACCTTCGTAAAACGAAGCCCATAACAGATTACCACAACCAGTGATGCTGAATCCGCGGTGGGTAGCTCAAGACCACTGCGGGACGTTACAGCCTCACACTTATGTACCGATATTAAGAGCAAACTCCTTTAAATACTCAGGGATAACTCCCATCCTACTCCAAGAACTGGAAGTTACTCACATGTGCCGCAGCACAGTATCATCCTTCCGTGCACGCTTCTTCCGAAGGATCATGTAGTAATTAACACGAAATCTATGAAAATTTCAATTCGCATTAACCATTTGCAATACTGAAGCAAAAGAACCGCACCACCTTGAAGCAACAAAATAGAAATTGTCAAAAGAATGCCAAAAATTTCTTCAAGGAACCTATCCTTTTTTGCAAGGAAAAGGTAATTTTTTGGGTCAAATAAGATAGCAGAAAACTTGGGTGAAAGAGCTACGCTTATACGACTAGCACCTTGAGTAAAACTAGTCGTGAACTGAGATAAAGTCTCTCTACATTTACTCGTACTTGAAAATATTCCCCACACATATACACCAAACATTGAAGTAGAGCACAAGTAACTTCACTGCACGTTTATAAAATTGAACTAGTAAAACACACCACAATTTTCATACGACCTTATCGCTGTCTCACAAGCAAATGCTCAGTAAATGCACGTCACATATTGATGAACGTTTGGGTACTGCGAATTCCACTGCAGTATTTCTAAGACAAATTACAACAATAAACGCTCTGAGTTTAGACGTCATGATATAAAGCACTCTTGCTGTGATGAATGCCTGGTGAAACAAACGCTCGAACATCATGTTTTATTCAACACGAATTTATATTATTTTACAGTTCCGTAGTCACACGGCTTGCAATTGACTTTCTCCAATGTAAAGTCTCCGTGATGCGTGAAACACGAATTTTCTAACGTTTCAATCCTATAAACATCTTGAAAATATTACAACTAATACTCTGCTTCAGCTCAACATTCAATTATTCACTCAAGTATCTGAATACTATGAACGAGGTACAATGATGAATGGCATTGTATTAATGCAAGGTACAATGATGTAAAACATCTTGAGCTAGTCATAAGCCTTATGTAAAAATATTTACCAAAAACGAGAAAACTCCATATACATTTTCCAGTCACCAGATCTACAAATCGTCGACTACTCTGAAATTCTACATCGGTGATTCAAGTCGGCACGATGTGGAGGAACCCCTGGACACGCCTGGACTTCAAAGTTTCCTGAACTATGTACTACAATCCTAGAATTGCACGTCCATAATTCTCGTTACCGATTGCATACACACCAGTGCCAAAATTATAACTCATTGTCTCAAAAATGAAGTAACTTTCAGCGAGGCAGTAATGCATCCATCCAAATATATGCCCTGTACCCGTCGTGCACGCAAGGATCACAGATTTCTACTGAAAAATTCAGTGGAAGATCAAATGAATTCATCCAGCTTAAGTATTTTTTACGCAGAATTGAAGATTTTGACAACACAAGTAAATTTTGAACCCACACCATTTGGAAAGAAGGGTTTGATATCTGAATTTATTGTATTTCTGAATTTATTGTATTGTATTGGCGAACAATTAATTGAGCCTAAGAACTTGAAAATATTCTCTTGCAAGAGATCAGAGTTTACTGACGGGACGCTCGTCCTCTGCCTGCACCACAGCTCCGGAAGCGAGAAGCTCCTCCTGCTGGGGTGCTGAGAAGCCCAGTTCCTGCAGGACCTGCAGGCTGTGCTGACCAGACGCAGGATATGCAGCGCCCTCACTCCTACCGTCCGCTGGAGACGCACTCAATCTGCCACAAAGTTCCTCTCAGTAATTCTATGAGACATTCAGGTGCTTCAAAGAACAGGATTCATCCTACAGAGAGCGAATATCTACATATATAATCGAAAATGTATCTCCATCTCTCTGTATCTGTGTGTGTTCGTCCCATTTCTTCCTATCTATTACTGAAGAAAAATTATTGAACTGAAATCAGAACGGGTATGCATGTATATGAGCATTGTACTGTTGATACTTAAGGCGCCGGATCACTATAAAATACTCCATTTGTTCCGTTATTAACTCTCTTCTCTTACACGGTCATATTGTCGTTAGGTAAGATACAAAATAGAGGTTCTGTACATAGTACGTTGTGCCTGTAGGTTAAACCTAACTTGTGCCTGTGGGTTAAACCTAAATTGTGCCTGTGGGTTAAACCTAAATTGTGCCTGTGGGTTAAACCTAACTTGTGCCTGTAGGTTAAACCTGACTCGTGCCTGTGGGTTAAACNCTAACTTGTGCCTGTGGGTTAAACCTAACTTGTGTGTGGGTTAAACCTAACTTGTGTGTGGGTTAAACCTAACTTGTGTGTGGGTTAAACCTAACATCACCAGCTTGGTCGACTGGTGAGCGAATATGCTTGCGAGCAGGAAGACCCGTGTTCGAATCCCGCTGCCGACATGGTTGACGCAGCTGGAAATACGGCATGGGACTTGGGTAAAACAACCGAATAATTAAAGAAGTAATTATCCGACTCAAGAATGGGCCAGAAGGTTCGTTCCTATAGCCTCATTCTATTCTATTCTAGTAAAGAAAAATGATCAGATTCTGAGGGTACCACGGGTAAAAGTGAAAAATGCATTTTATTCAATAGATCCTTAATTTTATCACTTTTAAACCAAGACATTCAACAGGTACTATCTGGGCCATGATATCATTAGATAAGATACAGAATGAAAGTTCTGTATATATGATATCAATGAAAAATATTTCAAAACACAATAATTCGTTGTAAATCTTTAATATGTTCATCTTCATAATGATTTCAAACTAATCGATTCTAAATCGTAGAATTTCCATGGGAACTCTAGTTTTCGAATAAAGCTTCTTACTCATGTACCCTCAACGTTTGTCAAAAGTGAACAGGTGCTTCAGAGAATAGAAAAAAAAACGACTTAAAATTTCAACGACTTCCATTCAAATAGGTACAACTTGTACAACTTCATTGATGCAAACTATCAACTGAAAAAGAAACTAACTAACAATTAAGAGCCAGGAGTAAAAAATTTCAAATTAAATTATTAACATTCCGAGATGATTATACTCACACAAATGGCAGTAATGACGAGTTATTTAAATCAAATGCTAGAATGTATTTGTTCTAGCAGTTGTTATTTCTTCCTTCGTGTGAACGTCATTGTCTTCCAAAAAGAAACTTGCTTACATTGAATGAGTTTGTCCGTAGGATTTTAGTTATAGGGCAGGCCTCATGTTACCTCCATTAATGCTGACATTAATGCCTCATGTTGCCTCTAGCATTAATGGAGGCAACATGAGACCTGCCCTATAACTAAAATCCCACGGACAAACTCATTCAATGTAAGTAAGTTTCTTTTTGGAAGACAATGACGTTCACACGAAGGAAGAAATAACAACTGCTAGAATAAATACATTCTTCAACACGCATGAAAAGAAATACATCAACTCTTACATGCATGAACAAATAAAAACAAAGTTAATAATCATAATCCAACTTTCGATATTCCACGTAGTCATGGTTTAAACAAAGAAAATATCATCACAATGAAACACGAGCCATCAACGAAGACAAAGCTATCCTGGTTATCGACGTCCCTGACCTTGGCGCAGGTGTGGGTGTGTACTTCACACTGCCATCTTGTGCAGTGTCGTGTGGGGTGGCATTAGGCTCAAAGCCACCCCTAGCTTCGTTGTGAGGGTCCTTGGGAGCCTCAGCCAGGGTCAGCACTGGGGACACACAAGCATCGCTCCCCTCGAATATCTGAGGGTGAGGTGGAGAGAGATAATAAGCAACTCTGAGCACATAATCCATACAACAAAATATTCAAGTCTGAAATAGCAGTTAAGGTTTATTTTTATTAATCATGTATAGTGAATGAGAGAAGCTCGCATGCGACACTCCGCCACTGAACAGAAAACATGAAAATTTCGCTGGTTGCCCCACTCACTACCTCAGAAAAAGGTATTTTCCTCGGGCCGTGAGCGCAAACAATTCCTTAGTATTCTTCAATCCAAGTACTGAGATTACACTGGCATTTACACCATAAAAAATACGCACAATATTGAACACAGACGACTTTGTGAAAAAAGGCACCTACAATTTTCTTTTTCCCATAGCGCTCAACCACACATGATGATCGTAACAACTACACAGTGAGGCCACTTGGAACGCCATAGTAATGTACGACACTTAGGGAAATGACTAATTGGTGTGAGCGGTGGAGGAAGACACGGAACAGGAGAGAAGAAGCGAAGGAAGAAAAAAGGAAGAAAAGAAAAAAGAAGTGAAGGAAGTAGACAAAGAAGACGATGAGGCAGACAACGGAAGAGACCAGGGATAACATTCATTAACCAACCATCGAAGTAGGGGCTATTACGCCAATGTAAAATAACACTGCACATGCCCGGTAACGCGTTCAAGTAAAAACTGAATCGTCACCTAATGATGTGACTAAAATGTAGGTAAAGTACACAAAATACGTAAAGTTTAGGTGAACTGCAGTAGTGGGTATGATGTAAAGTACAACATTCAATAGCCACCAGGCATAGAGCGCCCACCAAACTGTTCAGGTCAGTCCAACATATAGCAGAAGTACCTCGATCCACTGTTTCATGGTCTTCTTCCTGAACTGTCTCTCCACAACGGACTTCATCTCCGCGGGGTCATCGAATTGGCCAACCTGCAACAAGAAACACGATTAACCAAGAGACTTCAGATTGATATCTAGCACTCGCAGCCACGATATTTCCCATTATCGGCTGTACCCTGGGCAACTTCTGCCTTCATAAGTATCCACAGTACGGTAGACAGTTATCCTGGTATCAGGTGAGGAAAATATAGGAGCACTGAAGACGCAATACTCACAGAACAAAGTTACATACAACTGAGTAGCTGAGCACACAAACGGTGGCATATTTCAACGAGGAGCAACGTATTGGAGGGAGAGCAATATCACAATAACTGAGAACGGAAATAGTCCCTCAAACACAAGGGTAGTCTCCCAATAACAGGGGTAGTCTTTCAATAACTGGGACAAACCCTAAATAACGGGAGCAGGGATGTAAGTCCCTCAACACCAGGAAATGTAGAGACGAGTACGTGTGATGTGTCTAGCGCACTTTCTATCTGGGTGAGAGTTCTAGGTCAATGAAGAATCATCAGCATATGCTCTAGCCAAGCATGATTAAATGAATGGCATAACACCAGTTCAAGCAACATAATGCGTATCTGAACTCTCACATGATCACATAATGCATAACATACCTTCTTTCCCCAGGTTTGTAACAGTAACCCAATATTATAGGTAACACAAACAATCTAGAGGTGTTTAAACCACCCTACATGCAGAACAGCCTATCCAGTAGCTCGCTCTGTGGCATCCAACTCCTATTACATGAAAAAAGCATTGTAGCAAACCTTTTTGTAACGTATAAACTGCCACGCTCTCGTAACCAACCATCAACGAACTAACATTAGAACATGAAGACACCTTTACGTCTGAGCAGGGCGTGCAAGGTAGTACTTCATCTGCTGGGGATCCAACCTTTTCCTGCTAGGGTCCACTCACCCGGGGATCTACACCCTCACCAGCTGGAAAATCTACACCCTCACCGATGGAGAGGGTGTAGACATCGGGACACAACAAAGCCCTGAACTCTTACCGGGCCCGAATAGGAGTAGCGCAGGACCCCACGTGTCCTGCCTGCGCGGCGCCGCGGACCAGACCGCCAGCCACCTCTTCAGCTGCCCCAACACCCCTACCTACCTCACCCCTCTGGACCTCTGACAGGACCTGGTGTCCACAGCAACCTTCCTCTCTAGAGTCCCTTCACTCTCAACCTACTTCCCTCCTTCTATCCTCCCCCACACCCGAGTTTCCCTCCCGGAACACGAGGCGCGCGGCAAACAACACCCTCACCTGCTAGGGGTCAAGCCCCTTATCTGCTGAGGTTCAAGCTCCTCACCTGTAGGGTGTCCAGACCAAGCTTCTCAATGAATTGGTGGTAGAATTGAGGTTCTATGGCTCCAACAGCCATGTAGCGGCCGTCTGCGGTCTCATAGGTATCATAGAAATGTGCCCCGCTGTCCAGTCTGTTAAGCATTGCAGGATATGTTGAGTATTACAGGATATTGATCAACATTATAATTATTTAGATGAGTCATGGAAGAGGACACTAACATTGTCAGGAGAGTGTGCACAACGAAATCATTATTTCATTCGTTATGGCACTTGAAAAATACAAAAAATATGCCTCTTCAGTAGGAATTTTTAAAATAAACAGTGAAATGTAAGAAAACTAGACAGATCTCGTGGAAATTCCACGATTTAGATTTGACTGATTTATAATTATTCTAAAGATGAATGTATTAAAGACATATGACGAATTATGGTGGTTTTCATTAATATATGGAACTTCCCTTCTGTATTTTATCTACAGATAACATGGTCTTGATAGTACCCGTTGAAACTACTCGGTTTAAAAGTGATAAAATTAAAAATTTATGAAACAAAATACATATTTTAGTTGTACCCGTGGTACTATCATAATCTGAATATTTTTCATGAATATATACAAAACTTCCATTCTGTACCGAATTTACCGATAACATGGCCGTGTAAGAGAAGAAAGCTAATAACGGTAAAAATGGAGTATTTTATAGTGATCCGGCGCCTTTGGTATCCATAATACAATGCTTGTAACATGCATACCCGTTCTGATTTCGGTTCAATAATTTTTCTTCAGTAATAGATAGGAAGTAATGAGACGGACACACACAGATACAGAGAGATGGAGATACATAGTCGATTATGTATGTAGATAGTCTCCTAGACGTTAGTTATGTCCCTAATGAAAACATTAACGAACTAGTTATACAAAAACAAAACTTTTGAACACATGGCAGAAACCCCTATTTCCTGCCAATGAAGTAGTCTCCGTTGTAAGTTTACACAGAATTTCAGGACTCAATGCTTTACAGTGCGTCAACACCACATTTCCACACTTACCTAAAGGCGAAACATGCAGAAACTAGCAATACAAAATCACATATTAACAACAAACATACAACAAAAGAATACAAAAACAACTCCAAACTAGTTCAGAAACAAAACATCTCTTCATTCATTCGATTATTCTTCTTCACGTCATCCTCCTTCCTGAAGAACATGGTCCCTGATTTTTTTGCTCTAATAAAACTGGTCTCACACATTTTCTCCTCTTGGCTTGCCAAAGACTGGAAACACATCTTGCATGTTGTAAATGAAAGAACTCGTGTAGGCAGCGCCTTCAGCCATGCTGCAGTCCACAACTTGTCCTTTCCCTACAAAATAAGTTAAATTTAATCAAGTTTCATTTACAACAGTTCTTGCATCAGTTAATCAACAAAACTAATCGTTTTTCTCCTCTGATCATGAAGGTAGTATATTTTTGGCACGTTTGTTCAGATGCAGAAGCAGTCAGCTGTGTGGCATGCTCTATGTAAATCCTCCAAAACTAACGAGTCAGTATTGTGGAAGCAGAAAACTCTTGTAACAAAATATCGAAATTACGATTGATTTTACAGCACTGCAGTAGCCTAAACAGAATTTAGTATTAAAACTGAGAAATGTTAACTCACTATAAAAAATAAAATAAAATAAATGGAAATACGTGAAAGGTTGTCAACACGATAGATATGTATAGCACTGCAAAAGAAACAAATAAGAATATGTATGAAAATGATGAACCCCTTCCTCACACTTCTAAATTTGATCTTCTGACAGACAAGTTTAGCTACATTTTTATGCCAAACTGAAAAGCGTAATTGACACTAATCCATAGAAACAAAATAAATAGAGCGTAAGAACACCTATTTTGCATAAAATCAGTATCCGATTGAAGAAAGAAACAATTTTGCCCTCATCGCCAATCATCAAGCAACATAAAAACGCAATCAAAGATGGTACAGAAATGTCCCACTTCCCTGTTCCTGATCAGCAGGTAACAGGAAAATCCTATCAAAGATGACACAGAAACAGCCCATTACTCTGACCCGTCTTGTGTCGGTGCAGCAGCGCAAGCGCCACACCGAAGGCAGTCATGAGGCCTCCACCCGCAAAGTCTGCCAGTAGGTTCAAGGGAGGGAATGGCTTGGAGTCCTTCCGGCCAAACACTGACAGTACACCTGCAGAAATCGATCATAATACACACCAATCTAATGAAGATGTGCTAGAAAAGCAGAATATTGTAAGATCTAAAAAATTTGAAAGGATTGAGAATAGTGGAAAGGGAGATGGGTAATATTGGGCATTCAGCATGACGCAACGACGGCCGTCGTTCCGAAGAGTTCTCCTCATTTCCTCATCTGCCACATAACAATAAGGAGGAAAACGTGCGTTATGTTCTGCAATCTTGTGCCGTGTCTATGCCAGCTTGTGTTACGCACTGCGATCCTGTGTTGTATCCATGTCATCCTGTGTTACACCCATGTGATCAAAAATGGAGGTTCTTCTTAACAGTGGCATTATTATTAACAATCTTGGTTTAAACACTGCCCCCATAGAAGGAGCACTCTCGGCAGTGATGCCAGGTACTAACAGATAGTCCCTGAATGATTATAGAGCCTGCTAGCTGTACAATTGTAGCAAGACGACCAAGGGGTAGCGCAGATGCTCTTAGCTCAATGGTTTTTGAATGCTTTATTAGTTCAACTTAAAAAGTTTACATGAAGCTTTTTATGTGCTTGCAGTAATAACATTTATAAATAAATCTCTTGATATGGAAAAAAGAATAAGCATTTTATCTAAACCTGAAGGGTTAACACATAAAATTAGATTAGTATCTTATCTCAAACATGAAGAGTTAGACTATACTCACAAAAGTCTTACCTCAACCTTAGAGGGACAGACCATGAAAATAGATTAGAAGCTTGCCTCCACCTTGGAAGATTTTCCCTAAAATTAGAATAGCACCTCAATAACCCAGAAAAAGACCCAGTAAATGTCACTCATTTCACCTGACCAATCCTATGTGCACACTGACAATGATGCTTTATCTATTTATACATGCTGCAGCAACTCAGTCAAAGACATCATGAAATGAGGTGAGGTATTTTTCCCTATATCAGGTGAGCAGTCAATCTACCCAAGGAGTATATTACTTGTGTAGAGAGATTTTTTCCATTCTATGGTTACTAAAGTCTAGCAGTCGGTCTCATAAGAGTGTAAAGTCTCAGTGCATCCTACAACATTGATATTAGTGAAGGAACATGAGCTCATCTAACTAAAGTTTCACACTGATACAAGTTTGACAGTGTCACCAATAAATTCTATCCTGATCAGAAGTAATGAAGGCAAGTTGCTAGGTAAAAGTTTGTAGCAATTGCAAATCATTACATCACTGATGACATGAAACTTGAATCCAACTCAAATAAATCACCAAAATATGTACATCAATCAAATATGTATCACATATTTAAATGTGATACATATAAATAATTAAATAAATAAATAAATAATATATAAATAAGAAATATAAATATAATCACATATAAATAATAAATCAAAAATATGTACATCATATATTTCAATCAATATGTACATCTTTCACTTAGAAATCACTAATTTTTTCAGGGCAACATATTTGCCAGCTGCCACATTTTTGGATAACTGAAGTAAGCTAACTCAATCATAGATTATGTAGTAAAAAAACTTATCACAGTTTTGAGATTATGTGAGATTCCAGTCTCATTTCTGCACTATCTGAGCCTGACACCTCACTTCCACATCACCAGAACATGCTGTCATTTTCCCATTCAGAGAGCATTGCCTAATTATCACATTACCAGATACTGCTGCCTCATGTATACATTACCTGAGAGTGCTACATAATTAATGTCATGGCCAGCCTTGAGGCTGTAAGGTCCAGTCTGTCCATAGCCAGTAATCCTGGCAAAGATGAGGCCAGGGTTGGTAGCATGTATAGTTGCAGGGCCAAGACCCAGACGCTCCAAGACACCTGTGGTGACGGCCAGTGTGAAGAAATTTGAGAACAACAATACCATATAATAACTGAAGAGAGACAAAGCATGTGCAATGCCTCCAAAATACAAAACACACACAAGTTTTTGTGCATATAATTAAGTTCTTTGAAGAATGAATAGGAATCTAATTCAAAGTAAAAAAATAAAACAAATAGAATAAATACTGCAAACAGAAATTCCTTTTTCTAGCTCAAAATATTAATTTTTAAATATCATGTACCAATTTTAATCTATAAAAATTTCTACACTAAAATAATAAAGGATAATAATTAATGCACTAAGAAAAT
>VCRD01000440.1:126444-139934 GCA_006783055.1 Trinorchestia longiramus
ATGCAAAAAGTAGGTTATAACTATCTAGTTAGTTTACCTTTTTTCCAAGCGCTTCGCTTCGAGAACTCAGGACGAGCAGCTCGCCAGCACTTACAGAAAGTAGCTAGATTATCACTGTTATTGCTGGTAGAATAATACACTAAGACGTGGTTGGTGATAACAACACTAACATTCACTGAGCGACATTCGGTTCTTCTTCTTCTATGCCGTGTTTGTTTGGGGCTTCTACAACTAGTCCATGTAGCCCCAGGTCACAAGGTAAGATTAGTTTTTCTTTTGTGTAAAGTTTGTACAAACAGTAAAGTTGGTAAAGGGAACAGTGAAAATTGTGACATTCGGTTTCGGCAGACGCAAGACAACAACAATGAGCTCAACAAGCGGTCAAGTCTGAGTACAGACACACCATTTCTTGCCTTTTAAATTTCATGTTTCTACCCCGCTGTAACTGGTTGTCAACGTTTTCATCTGGAAATATGCACTTTCATTGTTTCTTCAGTGAGGAAGAAATTAAAATAATGTCGAATCTATCAGCATATGTTATATTATTAATATTACTAGCTTTTTCAAAATTTGTATTTTTATTAGTATTACAAGACTAATGCCAATACAACCAGTAACTAGTGTTAAATGCTTACTATTGCTATTAAAACTATCAATAATACTTATGTTGGTATCATAACTATTATTATTATTAATTATTATTTTTGGAATGTGCGTTTCCACCCAAACTCTTATTTATAATCGTTATATTTAAATAGTACTACAGAACACATCAGTGCAACTATTAATAATAAAGACAAATCTGTCAGAAAATTAATGTGATATATTTTATAGAAAGCACAACTCAGTTAGTGAATATAATGAATAACTACTTTTCACTACGTGGAGATCAAGAAATGTATGCACAAACTAGTACGACTGGTTTGCGTTAACAAAAATTCAAAGTATTCTTATGCTTAAATTAAAATTTTAAATTGAAGAACGGATCATCACACACTGTCTGTTCAATTTCTTCTAGAATTTTCGGAAAATCTTTCACAAGGATTTGCGTTAGAATGCATATTGAATAGAATAAGGTAATAGAAACGATCTGTTTGGCCCATTCTTGGGGTGCTCCCTAATTCCAATGTCGTATAGTATTAGAGAACTGTAAAATAAAATAATTTTATTGCAAGATCACCAGCACTTCAGAAAAGATATGAGTGTTTAAGCGCTTGTTTGAGAGATGCTCTCAAGTTCACAAAAGTATTGATGAAAACCATACAAGCTTGAGAGTAAATCGTCATACCTATATGTATTGTGCAAATGAATATCCTTAAATTCTAGATAAACTTCAACCTCGAACTACAAATAGGAAAAAGGAAAAAATTGCTATATAATAACATCTCATTACTTCATACCTCTGCCCTAGCAATTATAGCTTGCCGAAATCGGGAAAGTTTTCAGAATGAAAATACTTTTGTGTAGAATGAAATGTTTTGAATCATACTCTATGTACTAAGTCTAAAGTATCACCCGGTCCTTAATTCACGACCTAAACAAAGCGATCAGTGCATGAAGCTTTAATGAACTAGTTATTCAAAACTTAACTTCTTGCACCACGAAGGTAATTTTAAGACATCTAGTAAGATGGCATATGGCAGTATAAACTGCAACTCATGATAACACTTGTGTTTAAGGGTTTGAATTGTGCAGGGTTTAGTGGCTTACGGTGAAGTTGCTAGAATTAAGACCAACATTTCTCTTTATAGAGGTATTGGTAAAAATTGTTTCAATAGTACTCTGTGGAAAAAATATTAATCTACAAATTATGAATCACGATAGCCATACATGAAAATGGGTCTTTTAAGGCGTAAGTTTTAACATCAGAACTCCATTACTGGAGTGCATGTTTTCATGTATTTTTAAATTTTCAAATAAAATGCATTACTTGGAACTTTTAACATTTTGTCTTGCTTCTTTTATTTTATCTTCAATTGCAGCTCACAGGGCGTGCCTAGACATGACATTCCAGTGAGATCGATAATAACGCTATCAGATTATTGATAACTTTCAA
Source organism: Trinorchestia longiramus (assembly GCA_006783055.1). Lineage (NCBI taxonomy): Eukaryota > Metazoa > Arthropoda > Malacostraca > Amphipoda > Talitridae > Trinorchestia > Trinorchestia longiramus. The sequence goes on from VCRD01000440.1 coordinate 128,501, forward strand.
ATTTCTAGTGTTCATTAAGTACGTCTGGTGGTATGACGATAGGAACGAGTGAAATTTCAAATACATTCCACCTTGAACTTTCAAAATTCTTTACCCCATGTTTGAAAAAGGTGTAACGAAAAAGTAGTTTAAAATTAGGTTCAGTATTCAAAAGAAGACTTCACAGAAACTATGAAATGCATAACTGCATGCATAGTCACCTAGAGCTATTCTGCCATAAACGAGCCTCAGACAGGAGCAGTAATCTTCCACTCCATTATTAGGGTCACCAGACAGCCAGTCCCCCTGGCTGTGGGGTCCGGGATACCGGCCGTCCCGGACGTACTCCCAGTCACTGTCCCAACGAAAAGCTCCCACCCATACCATGAAGCCATTAGATCCTGCGTGCAGAAATTGTTCGGTTAGAAAAAAGAATAATTTTTGTACGAGAAACTCTTCACGAGAAAATCAGTTGGAAAATCCACGTGAAATTTCCCGTGAGTTCACGAGATAGTTCTGTGAAATCAAGGAAAACTGCCATATGAACTTGATGATCGTGCGTAAATAGTTAAGTGAAGCATTAGGAAGGAACTATGTTTGAAATATGCTCTTATTTATACAGGAAAAAAATTTGGATGGTCGGGACTAAGTTATACTAAAGCTGATTTATTTCTACAAAAGATATTGGAAATTATTATACAGAATTAACAAATAATAGAATGAACGCCTCCAGAGAGACAAATTTGAATTGATTATTATGAAAGTGACAATAAGGTATCAAAATTCTTGTCCATGGTTACTGCTCATCACTAAATATCTCATCTGCGAAATAATATTGATTAAAATAAATGATATATGCATGACTTTGATTAAATAGTGTATAAATTCATGCCCGGGTGAACCTAGAATCCGTAAGAGTAGTATAATAAAAGAGCCTGGGAGAACAAGTATTTTCATTTTTTATTCGGGAATATTGAACGATTGAATTTATTTACTTAAATTCCGTTTATTTGTTTTGGGATCATTTAATTTTAGACTAATTATGACGTAAATTTCTTAGGTGAAATAAAAAAACATTAGGGAATATAAATAATACGATTTCCCATTATTCTGTGCGGGATTACTGAAATTCCTTTTATTTTTTAGGGTTTCAATTAATCCTATTTGAATTTTGCTCGCACACTCTTTTCTTGAACTACTGTTTCAGTTTTACAATAAAAATGTTCAACAATACGCTACAATCACTTGCTTAGCCTGTGTACGTCTATTTTGATTCAGTTCGCCCTCAAATATAAAGAAAACGGATCGTGTGCATATCTCCAGGCGTAAGCTACTCAGCCCTACAATTACGCAATCAGACACGAACATCCCCAAGAAAGGGAAAGTGGTGCAGCTACACCAGTGTTTTTTACGGCATGACTGGAGTTTTTCATGACAGGTACTTCATAGGTATATAAACTTGGTTAAAATTCCAGAAATATTTCCCCAATGAAGGATGTTTATCTATGTTAATCATTATAGAGCTGTACGATATCTTATCCGTTTCGTTACACAGTTCTCGGAATTTAAAGAAAGGCATATCGCGAGTAATATAATCAGTTTAAATGTTTTTCATATCAATGAGTGGTAACTGAAACAGAATTAACGTGTTTTAATTTGTTCTAATTGTCTGTCTAGGTAATATATAATAATTTTGTGACGAGTAAGTAGAATTACAATTGTTATGTCTTCCCCGTGTATAGAAATTATCAGCAGAATTTTAATTTTTTCAGTTACAATGTCATCAAAAATGAACATATTTTTAATTTGGGGATTTTTTACTTGGATCAAGCACTGAATTTGTATCTTCAATTTATTCTATTGAATATTTAGGTGTACGTTTACTATGTAAATTATTAAGGAATTCATCAATATTACCTTTTCCATTCTCAAATAGTTGAATTACCTCAGATTGGTCAGAGCCTTTATTAAAAACACCTTTTATTAATTTATATTCTAGTTGATAAATTTATTTACTATACAGGAAAAGTTTGTTAAAATCAACAGTTTTTTCCAATAAGAGTTTCAATAATAACGACGTTTTTCCACAGTTAGACCCTCCAATTATGAGACTTCTCAAACTAGGAGAAGAAAAAATGAAATGATATATGTTTATTCTTATTACCTTCGTTTCACTTATAGACCATTTTTTAAAGCTATGAATTTGAATAGTCTTTCCCGTATAATAATTCTGATTTTAATTCATATAGTTGAATCTTCAACTGATTTATTTCAGTTATAAGGTTTTGATAAACTTCCTGAATCTACTCAAAGTCAATCTGTAGCTGGTTGATGTTTCCTGAAATAAAAACAATTTCTCTTTGAAAATCTGTAATAAATTCATCGTTTTTTGTTAAACAATTCGATGATGGTTCTTTTCTATACAATAGTTGTCTGGATCGACAATAACAGGAAAATGGAGTCACTTTTAGATCTTGCACCTCATACTTTTTCTAATTTTTCAATTTGATCTCTTAAACTATAAGATAACGTTTTGATTTGTTCTATTACATTCGGATTTATAACAATGTCTGCATCAATTTTACAGACGAACTTAATAAATTTGACAATGGCTGAATTTAAGCCAGCAAAAATTCTCTGATGATTTGCAAAATCTAACTGAAACTTTTCTATTTCTTCTTCAAGGACTGATATTTTATTATCAAGAAAATTGGTGTGCTCTAACGCACCCTCTTTAACACAATATATTTTTATCAACTCATTTTTATAAATTTTTTCAGTTATTTTATTATTTGGATAACAAAGTCATTATTTTCTTAAGATTTTTTTAGAATTCATGTGTTTGAAACTATTTCTCCGGTTACATAATGTGTATACAAGTACATCCAATGATTTCGTACCTACCATTTTTATTACATTAAAGAATCAACAAATTTGAAAAAATATGAAAAAATATAAAAGGACTCTTTCTTAACCGGTTGTGTGTTTGAACTCATCTGGTCTTCGCAGGTGAAGAACGGTGAACCTTTTGTATGTATTTCACTTACTGTCTAGTGGTCCTATAAAGCCGTAACATAGACAGTAAACTACTAATTTTGCACACAGATACCACACATGCGTTAATCAACAAGAGTCGTCTCCTTCACGCATACACATCTCAACAGGGTATACCTATGGCGATTCAGGATACCCACAGATGGCTTCAGATCAGAGTCAAGCTGGATAACCGGCACGACAAGACACTTCAGTCGTGACCCCCTTTGAAAAATACAAAGGCATTCTTGTGGGGATAAAATTCGCAGCTCAAACATAGGAAGCGAGATCGCCACCATTACGCCATAGGTGCCCGGCACGAAGTTATGAATTTTTGAGCCATTTTCGCTAACTTATTACCAATCTGAGAATATTTTAGTCCAAATTATACAAATTATCCCTTATTATCTTATTGTTCATGCAATGCTGATTTTTAATTTTGATTTTTCATGGAAGAATGATCTTGTACGATTGCCATTACAAAAATTAAGTTAAAAAAATTTTTGTTATTGTTAATGCAATATTAGTTGTTAATTTCGATATTACATGGTAGAATTTTCTTGAACGATTTCCATTACGCAAATAACATATTTGATCTAAAAGACGTGAATTCCAAGCTGGGGATAGAATTCATATCACAAAGAGATAATGCAAGTCATACAAGGCCACCAGGATGTGAAGTGTCCTTGCATTCGGGTAATAACAGATCTTTGAAGCTTGCGAGTCTGATTGCGCAATTGCAGGGCTGAGTAACTTACGCATGGAGATGTTCACGCGATCCGTTTTCTTTATATTTGAGAGGGACCTAAATCAAAATAGATGTGTCAATGCTAAGCATGTGATTGTAGCGTATTGTTGAACATATTTATTGTAAAACTGAAACAGTAGTATAATAAAAGAGTGTGCGGGCAAAATTCTATTATAATTAATTGTTCCCCAAAAATATAAGAAATTGAAGTAAAACAATGCAATAACTCAATAATCCCGAAGAGAATTATGGAAAATAGCATTATTTATATTTATTACATGTTATTTTTAATTTCACATAAAAAATTTACGTCATAATAGGAACAAGATTAAATGTGTCCAGATAAATAAAAGGAATTAAAGTAAACAAATGCAATCGTTCAGTAATCCCGCATAGAATAATGGGAAACTCTATAGTATGTTTCTTACATTTTTTATTTTAACGTGAGAATTTTAGGTAATAATGAGAGTTATCTACCCAGGTTCTTTTATCATACTACTCATGAGCTTATGCAAGATTTGCAAGTTTTCCTGTAAACTGTGTCATTTCCGAAAAAAATGTATTGAATGTAAACTGTAAACAACGAATGTGAGTGTCTTGTCAATTGATAATTTTGTTCAATAAATTGATCAATAATTAACTTTTCAAATAATGTCATACATTTTGAAATTATTTTTCACACTTGATGTTTTTAAAGAAAGAATTATTGCTCATGAAAACCAGTCGTGGAAGAAAAAATGCAAACTCCTAAAAATAGCAGCTGATTTTTGAGGACTTCCTCAACACAGTCCTATATTTTACTTAGGCATCTCACTTTTATTTCACGAAAGAATCCCATACGATGGATCACTAATAGGTAAATTCAGGAGATGTAGGTAGAGAGGCATAAGGGATACAAAGTGGGATTCACGTGGGGTTCGAAGACTGCAAATAGTAATACCTTATGGGGCTTTAAAATAATCATTTTCACAACTGACTCACAAAAAAGTGTCTTAACCTACCGTAAATTTGCTGAGTGTAGTTAACAAGCTTCGAGAAATGGTCGCTGGAGGTTGGAGAGGCAAGGTCACCTCCGAGACTGAGGCAGTATTCCCGTGCCTCACAGGCCACAAGACTGTCACGGTTAAGGTACACGCAGCCGTACGACGTCTCGGTGAATGGAGAGGAACATTCCGTACGCTTTTTGTACTTGAAATGCGGTTGCGCTGCGTAGGAAAAGTAAACCGATGCACATTCAATTAAGCTCAAAATTAGGTTTTGTTATATTGTTATGGAATATAAGCTGGGTATGGTGAAAAACTACTTAAGTCAAGTTTAGTTACTGCAAAGTTTCTACACCATTTTTGTAGACTTTCTGAATGGGAACTGAGAACCATAGAAGATATTCAATATTTTCATAATTGTGTAAGTACTTTTGACGTAATGTCAATAAGATTGTATTTCTGTTATGGCGACTTCATTATTTCTGTTATGCTTCTTCTGTGACGGAAGTGACATTATGATGGGTGATGACCCAAGTATAGGTCATTTACTCATCACAGAGTTGCTACTCAACATTTATAATCACTCGTTATTCCTTTACTTGTAGAAGTCAATTTGTTTGGTATAAACCTCGTTGACTGTCATAAATTCATTAAATACCCTTCCTTCCTTTATTACAAATTTTTTTTACTCGGTTGAACGAATTTTATTTCGTACTTCTCAGCTCGTATTTTTTAGGAGAATCCAAACGGTTCATTCATTTGTCCTGATAAAACATATGAAGTTTTTGATTTAATTTTAATTTTTTTTTGCAGGTATGCTATCAATAAAACACAAAGGAAGATTACAAGTTGACAATGGGTGCAATATGCAGACCATTAATGAACCGTTAGAATTTGGGCCAGTTAGAGAAGGAAATAAATTAACTCTGCATCAAGACCGTACAAATTTTCTCATCTTCAGTACAGCACAAAAATTTTGGTCGGAGGCACGTTCAGAGGCTACAACTTTCTTTGTCCTAACTCACGCACTCTCTTTTTAACACAAATTTTGGCTGTTCTTCATAACACATCACACTCACATGTCAATCACTTCTATAAGCTGATTACTTCTACATAAAAGTTGTTTTCTGAATCCCGAAATCCGTACGATTTGCAGTCTACATCTCAGTAAGTATGATGTCGTACTATCTACATAAATATTGTAGTATCATCGTCATGATAAAATACAACATCAAATTAACATCTTGAGCTCATCCTGTTCAGGTTGTTGGTGATCAGATTACCTACCTTTATATAAAAATAATGAAGTGTCAATTTTCCCTTGGTAAAGTTTGTTCCAGCGTCATTTTAGAAACACAAGTTTATAGCAAAAATTTGTACTCATCACAGACGAAATATTGCTAGTTTTCACCCACCAGCATAGCATTCACTCAGATCACTAGGCAGAAACTGTAAAGGATATTATATCCCTAGATATTCTCAGCTCTTCAACTGTTAATCTTTGAATTAATTCAGACTTGTTAGATATTTGACCTCCATATCGTATTTACCCTCATTCGTGTGCCTTAATACATCAACGAATCACGTTGTAATCATTGTAAGGAAATGAAAATGCACACTTAAAGAAAATTTTGCAACATGCATACCATGGTGTAACAGGAAAGCCTGTTAAAATTAACTTAAGATTTTTGGCAGGGAAAAGTTTTAAGCCCGTATATATCGACAGTTTTATTACTAAATTAGGATTTCTAATTAGTAACAATGCAGTGAACTTATTGTCAGATTTATACCTACGTGTTACTGAACTAACACCAACTTTCTGACTTGACTGACAGCTCTCACTTTCCTAGGATTTAATAAGGAGCTTCCAGTAAGATTGTTGCAAAACTCATTAGAGATGCACGCAACTTCATAACAAACATCATCTATGTCATTCAAATTGAATGACGAGAAAGAAACCACCTTACATAGTTTTCCAAGAAATTCCAATTTTACTATTAGCATGCACTTTTTTAAACTAGAAAATATGCAAGCAAATAATTTAAAAACTAAATAGCCCATATTGTATTAACACGAGGTAAGTGCCCAGCTAACTAACTAAAAGCTCTCGCAAGGAAAGTCTTGAGAAAAAGAATACAAACAATTACTCTGACTTACGAATGCTCCTTTTTCCGTCCAAAGTACAGACTCGCCGGAAGTTGGCTGGACAAACACTGTCTTCTTCCTCGTAGCCTTTGGTTACTAGCACCCCAGAGGAAGACAGGCAAACTGTAAAACATTCATTATACGTTCATATGTGGATAAAAATCACATACTATTCGTGACAATGTAGTAATCTGAATAATAATTCAGATTATCTTTATTCAAGCTCATTCCAATTCATAATTATGGATAAGCAATTTTACGAATTCTGAAATTGAACTCTTCTCTTACATGGGTTAAATATTGACGCATACACTTAAATTGTACTCGTGTATTTATAAAAAACATCTTATTCTATGAAAACTCATCAAATTTATAATTAATTTAGTATTCTAAATTGTGGCTAAGCTCAATCCAGCATCGCATATTGATTTTTCGGCATCGTGAAATTCCAACCCCCAACTCACATTGAGATCTGTAGCAGCTCCAACCTGGAGTCTGAGTTCCATTGGACAGAGTGACGTTGTTGCTCACCAGAAGACATTCTGGGTGTTTAAAACACACCACGCTTACGAGGTCCTGCTGCAAATTACCGAGGAACGAACACAGAATCTCAGAAGCTACACTTCTCTGACGAACTGACGACGGAGGTAGAAGTGTCACGTCGGTTGGAAAAGGTTCCCAAATACGGGTCGTCTCAAGTTCTCCATTGTTTCCAGCAAGTATTTTTCCGAAAAGTAAAGGTATAAGTTGAGCAAGCGCGTAAAATGGATTCATGTCAAGTTCTACTCCTTACTGGTCTGCAGATTCAGGAAAGCAGATTAAGCAAATTTCTTTTTTAAAGGGAAACTGTAGCACTACTGAAATACGTAAAAAAAAGATAGACAAAACTACTCCTCTTATCATTCAGAGGTCTCTACTTGATTCAAGACATCTGCATGTTCAGCAAGCGCATCAGCAAGACTGCTTTGGGCACACTGAGTAGACCGACTGCCGTTACCTAGTTGTCATTTATAAAAGAAAAGTTTACCACGGAACTAGTACTATCATTTTGTCATGTCTGTTGTCTAATTTTGCCATGAAGTGCTCCCACATTTATCATCAGCAGATGATTGCACTCGATTTATATGCCATGGTTTGATAGCAGGGGTGAACCTGAAGGGCAATTTTATCACCATTACATGAGTATCGGAGTGCTGCATTGATACCTCAATGTCTAATTGTGAGTTCATTATATAGTAATGATAAGTGGTGAATTCCATACTAACAAGCCGTATAGTGAACAAACACGTAAGATTTTGTAATTGGTAAACCCCAGCTGTATTGGAAGAAAATTACATCCATCATTGGGTTGACTAGCTTATTCAGAAAGTCATAGATTACGAAAGCCTAATCTTTTAACGCTGAAATTTATTTTTCAATGAATTTGATAATGTCAAGGTTTTAATTATATTACAAATGGTAAAAATAAAAAACCTTTCCTTGCACTTATGTTCTACCAAACATAATACAAATCTACTTTTATCAACATACGTATGTTGCTAAATATTTATCGTTGGTAGAAAACTTTATCAGTAGAAACCTAGATGCGCAACTTATAGTTGATATGATCATTTGTGAACTGATGTATACAGGGATAATTTACGTTTGAGAAAAATTATTGATTGAACTGTAAATATCGATTTGCTGGTAGCTGTGCTGATTGAATGATACAGAATGAAAATGCTTACTCTCGCAGAATCTGGTAATTGGGATTGAAGGAATTTATCGAAATATTCCAGGTCTTCAGTTGATGCAAAACTTGTGCTGCGCATTTGTGGAGTCACCACTGCAAGTGTGATGGATGTTGAATGAACATTTGCTGTTTTGTACGTAGTCCTAATGATGTTCTACGAACTCATTGTTATGGTGAGAAAATAAAGACTACTTAAGAAAGTACCGTACTGGTTCGTGAATGATATAGTAACAAGTGTAGCATATGAGTTATGCCATAAAATACATAAGAGACATTATTAGACTAATATGGAATGCACGTATTAAAAGGTGAGGGAGTAGAATAGAATAGAATTAGGCTATAGGAACGAACCTTCTGGCCCATTCTTGGGTCGGATAATTACTTCGATAATTATTCGGTTGCTTACCCAAGTCCCATGCCGTATTTCTAGCCGCGTCAACCATGTCGGCAGCGGGATGTTGCAAGTTATCAAATGCGAGTACTCATATCCTACCTGACATTTGACGTTCACGATTTAATATACTACGTTTCTCGATTTTTTTTAAATCCCTGTCGTTCCAAATCAAAACACAAAATATAGGTGTAGTAAGAGTGATGTTTATTTCATGAATTAATTTTACTGCATCTTGAGAGTTATAAATGCAGTAGTTCACAAAACGTATCATCTGCCTCCAGGCTGTACTGACGTTAGTTTAGAGCGATTTTAGTCATAGACTTATTCAATCTTTTTTGTTATTGGAGATCACAAAAGCAAAAGAGTGTTCTTGGTGTGTACAAAGCCTAGTATATTCTCAATCTTTGAGTTGCTTTTTATTGAAGCGGTTGCATTGGATACACAGAGAGCAATGCAGTTTCTCATTCTGTCATGCATTTCCGACACGCGAGAGTCAATACCAGTGATTATGTTCCGAGTCTGGCATTCAGCTGGATGATCAGTCTTAATAACAGGCAGGTCTTTTTGTGCATCTTCCAAATTTGTTAAATGAGACACATTGTAAATCAATTTTCTCAGTAGAATTTCCACCTTGGTCTACCCTATCATTAGTAATGCGTTCATAAATGCTCACAGTAAAGCAGATCTTTATTATGCTCATGCATAGTCGAATCACGGCTTATAAAATTCAGTCTTAAGAGATTTCAGCTTAAGGGATACGCTGAGAAGAATTAGGTAGAGAAAACTAGGTTGAAGAACCTGCAACCGTTATTTCTGGATGAGAGTTGATGTACATGGCTTCTGAACGGACGAGAATATGTCAGGATGTACAGTGTGCGGCAACATAACTTCCTTTTCCAAAGGGCTTTGCTTTGGAATAATGGAAATTATGTTGCTGCACCCCGTACTATACAACTATACTGTTATCAAATGCGAGGTAGTTCTCATGTCATAATGATTTTCATATCATGGACACGAGCCTCATGAAGGAACGGAAATTACCGGAAATTATAATCATTCATAGATCGGTCTCTGTATATTGAATTTCACAAATTTCAACCATTCAAATAGTGCTTTTTCTCCATACATTGTTTGTATTGTAGCCTTGTTTACTTATTCAAGATCATTTGCAGAAGAATGCAATTCCCATTTCAGTGTCAGTTTAAAATGCACTGCATATTTCCTCCCATAAATTTGCAAGAACTGTGGTATTTTAGAGGAAGCCATTCGAAAAAATAGTGTTATTTACTCAGAAGCAATTTATTGAAACTGTGAAATTATCTCAGCAGCAAGTTATGACAGCAGAGTTTTTTTTCAGAATCAATTGACTAGAATAATGGCATTTTTTCGGAAGCAATTTACTAGGGTGGTGTTATTTGCTCGGAAATAATTAATCCGTCAGAAACAGTTCACCAAAAGAATGATAGTTGCTCAAGAGGAATTCAGTCAGCTAGTACCTGACTCGTCCGTCATGTAGGGCGAGAAATATTGAAAATGACTAGAGTGTAATTTTGGGAAATTGATCAATTACATCAGTGGTGTAGGGGCGGAGAGGGGCAGTCACACGGGAGGGAACACACGTGGAACAAGCGTATCATCAGCGAAAGAATTCCAACGACAATCATTGTTTAAATTTTTTATTCGTCACCTTGGTGAAGAAGTGGTTACTAAGTTTGAAAATGACCGATTATTTGTCTTATAATATTACTTTTTAAATTTATTACCTATTGAAATCACTGCAATGTTATTCTGCGCACACACTGTGTAAAACTTCATTACATACATGTCATTGGCAGGGAGTTGAGGGTATATGTATATTTACACAGTTGCCATGGGGAGTTCACTCGACTCACATAAAAGTTCAAATAGCTCACACACAAGTTCATATAGCTCACATAACTCACATAGAAGCTCACACAGCTAACACAGAAGTTCAAACTGTTCACACAAAAGTCCACACAGCTCTCATAAAAGATCACACAGATAACACAGAAGTTCACACAGTGCACAAAGGAATTCAAATTCCACATCATTCAAGCAAATTCTATAATAAGGAATGCATTCAGGAATACTATAAAGAAACAGTTGTACAGTATATTATTTATTGCTTCAATAAATACATTATTATTTTTCGCTTCGAAATTAAACGCCAACATTGACGGTCTTGATGAGAGGCAGGAAAACTTTATATTAAAAATTAACACTCATCCTTATCTATAATTTATGTATAATTTTCCCATATCTTATAACTGATTATTTAATATCATTGATGTCCTGGTGTAAATATTCTATGATGCGTCATGTAAATTTTCTATGATGCGTCATGGTGTAAATTTTCAGGCTAAGCTTAAAAATTACCCGTACACATTAGAATATATTCA
>VCRD01000440.1:143095-199682 GCA_006783055.1 Trinorchestia longiramus
TATCATCTGCCTCCAGGCTGTACTAACGTTAGTTTAGAGCGATTTTAATCTTAGACTTATTCAATCTTTTTTGTTATTGGAGATCACAAAAGCAAAAGAGTGTTCTTGGTGTGTACAAAGCCTAGTATATTCTCAATCTTTGAGTTGCTTTCTTTTAAAGCGGTTGCATTGGATACACAAAGAGTCATTCAGTTTCTCATTGTCATGCATTTTGACACGCGTGGGCAATACCAGTGATAACGTTCCGAGTCTGGCATTCAGCTGGATGATCAGTCTTAATAACAGACAGGTCATTTTGTGCATCTTAAAAATTTGTTAAATGAGACACATTGTAAACCAATTTTCTCAGTAGAATTTCCACCTTGGTCTACCCTATCATTAGTAATACGTTCATAAATGCTCACAGTAAAGCAAATCTTTATTATGCTCATGGAGAGTCGAATCACGGCCTATGAAATTCAGTCTTAAGAGATTTCAGCGTAAGGGATACGCTGAGAAGAATTAGGTTGAGAAAACTAGGTTGAAGAACCTGCAACCGTTATGTCTGGATGAGAGTTGATGTACATGGCTTCTGAACGGACGAGAATATGTCAGGATGTACATACAGTGTGCGGCAACATAACTTCATTTTCCAAAGGGCTTTACTTTGAAAAAATGGAAATTATGTTGCTGCACCCCGTACTATACAACTATACTGTTATCAAATGCGAGGTAGTTCTCATGTCATAATGATTTTCATATCATGGACACGAGCCTCATGAAGGAACGGAAATTTCCGGAAATTATAATCATACATAGATCGGTCTCTGTATATTGAATTTCACAAATTTCAACCATTCAAATAGTGCTTTTTCTCCATACATTCTTTGTATTGTAGCCTTGTTTACTTATTCAAGATCATTTGCAGAAGAATGCAATTCCCATTTCAGTGTAAGTTTAAAATGCACTGCATATTTCCTCTCATAAATTTGCATGAACTGTGGTATTTTAGAGGAAGCCACTCGAAAAAACACTGTTATTTACTCAGAAGCAATTTATTGAAACTGTGAAATTATCTCAGCAGCAAGTCATGACAGCAGAGTTTTTTTTCAGAATCAATTGACTAGAATAATGACATTTTTTCGGAAGCAATTTACTAGGGTAGTGTTTTTGCTCGGAAATTATTACTGTATCAAAAACAGTTCACCAGAAGAATGATAGTTGCTCAAGAGGAATTCAGTCAGCTAGTACCTGACTCGTCTGTCATGTAGGGCGAGAAATATTGAAAATGACTAGAGAGTAATTTTGAGAAATTGATCAATTACATCAGTGGTGTAGGGCGGAGAGGGGCAGTCACACGGGAGGGAACACACGTGGAACAAGCGTATCATCAGCGAAAGAATTCCAACGACAATCATTGTTTATATTTTTTATTCGTCACCTTGGTGAACAAGTATAGAATAGAATAGAATAGAATGAGGCTATAGGAACGAACCTTCAGGCCCATTCTTGGGTCAGATAATTACTTCGATAATTATTCGGTTGTTTTACACAAGTCCCATGCCGTATTTCTAGCCGCGTCAACCATGTCGGCAGCGGGATTCGAACCCGGGTCTTTCCGCTCGCAAGCAGATTCGCTCACCAGTCGACCAAGTGGTTACTAAGTTTGAAAATGACCGATTATTTGTCTTATAATATTATTTTTTATATTTATTACCTATTGAAATCACTGCAATGTTTTTCTGCACACACACTGTGTGAAACTTCATTACATATATGTCATTGGCAGGGAGTAGAGGGTATATGTATATTTACACAGTTGCCATGGGGAGTTCACTCGACTCACATAAAAGTTCAAATAGCTCACACACAAGTTCATATAGCTCACATAACTCACATAGAAGCTCACACAGCTAACACAGAAGTTCAAACTGTTCACACAAAAGTCCACACAGCTCTTATAAAAGATCACACATATAATGCAAAAGCTCACACAGTGCACAAAGGAATTCAAATTCCTTTTTATTCAAGGAAATGCTATAGTACGGATCTCATTCAATAATACTATGAGCAAACATATGTACAGTATATTAATTATTGCAACAATAAAAAATTATATTTTTTTTTGCATTAAAAATAATGGCCAACATTGATGTTCTAAATGAAAGTAAGAAAAGTTATAACTTTGAAATTAACAGTCATCCTTATTTAAAATTTATGCTCTATATTTCAATTTCATTTAACTGATTATTTAATCTCACTGATGTCATGGTGTACAGTTTTTATGATGCGTCATAGTGTAATTTTTTTATGATGCGTCATGGTGCAAATTTTCTGTGATGCGTCATGGTGCAAATTTTCTATGATGCGTCATAGTGCAAATTTTCTATGATGCGTCATGGTGTAAATTTTCAGGCTAAGAATTGAAAATATCTGAGCACATTGGAAAATATTCATTAGTCATCACCAAAAATTAGTTTTTTATCCTGATAATAATGAAAATTTTTCGAATTGACTGAGAATGGAAATGAAAGAAATGTTCTATGCTGTAATAACTTGGACAAAATTATAAAGGTGCAAAATGTACTGAAACAAAATAACCATATATTAGGAACATCAGCTCGAGGAACATATATTTATGCATTCTTGGTTCACAAATAGATGATGGAGAGAACATTGAGAGGTAGGACACGATGCCGAGAAAATAAATCAAAACCCAGAAGTAAGTTAAATTTAGGGTTCATTTACCGTAGAGTTTTGATTTCAGTTTGCACAGGTTGTTCATTAGAAGGAAATAATTTTACTATGTATTTGTAAATGAATGTTGATCATACCTAACTTCATAATGTTTCACATTATGAAGTTAAAGTTCCATACAGATAATGATGACTAACTGAACTCTAAAAATTTCTTGAATCATACTCGTAGATTTAAGAAAAAAATTTATTTCTAACTTTGACTTTAATTTTTTAACTTTAAAACTAACCTCGAACACAAAAAATAATTTCTTAGGAAATTATATACTTCAGAAGGAATGATTATTTTTATTAAACATACAGTGAATTAAATGCACAAAATCTTCCGTTGCAGACATTCATTGACTGGAGAATGCATGAGGTGAGAGGTTTATTTGTATTATTTCGCTGCTTTTCATTGTGAAGGTCAAGTCCAGTTAGTGCACCATTTGTGAATACCTAACTCTTACTGAACTTAAAATGGTCTTTTTTATTATATATATTGAAGGTTTTTCATTACTACGGATATTTGAAATGAAACTGTAATGCAGCATAAATTTACTTAATATTTATCTCAAAGATACATGTCTACCAAAACTGATCAAAAAAAGTTTGTGCTCCGACTTCCTTATCTGCTTCAACGGAATAAATTTTTCTTTAGTTTTAAATATTTAGGTCTATGTTTGTGGTTTCTATGTCATGAAAAACCATGACTAGACGATTAGAATCACTGAGCAATCAATTAATTGTTAAGAATAATGAAGATCTCACAGCATGCACCGTTGCGTGACAATCACTGATAGAAACCTGACCTGAACGCCACGCAAACAATGAATTATAAACTGATCAGTGCCTTCATACCTAAAGAGATGGAAAAGAAAATCTAACGGAAACAAACAAACACAAATAGAAGCAGTGGCACGGATGATTAATACATGTTAATGAATATTTACAGTGCACATGAATTATAGAAATGAAAACGGGATAAAGGTGCGCCCACAGACTAACACAACAAATAAAGCAAAAGTTCAGGTATTATTTGCATCATTGGAGCATAATTTCCGAGATAATTTTTACCCACAGAATACAAGGGAGTTGGACTGTGCAATCATCCTGCTGCTGTTGCGTGACCAGGTCACGATGTCCAGGCTGCAGTGAGGGCTGACACGAACCCTAGAGGGAGGGAAACTCGCGGTGGGAGAGGGATATTTACGGTAGGTGAGGGAAACTCTCAGTGGGGGAAACTCACAGTGGGTGAGAGAAACTTGCGGTGGGTGAGGGAAACTCGCGGTTGGTGATGGAAACTCGCGGTGGGTGAGGGAAACTCGAAGTGGGTGAGTAAAACTTGCAGTAGGTGAGGGAAACTCACAGTGGGTGAGGGAAATTTACGGTGGGGGAGGAAAACTAGCGGAGGGTGAGGGAAAATCGCGGTGAATGAAAATTTGGCCCAGTGAGGAAATACCTATCACATGAAAAAGGTATTGGAAAATAAGGAGAGTCAAGAGTTTAGCAAAGAGAGAGTAGAAATAAAAGGATGAGGGAAACTGAGGGTGCTAGATAAAAAAATTTGCTACGAACACAGGATATTGTCATAGATATCCGCTGGATAAGAATTTTAAATACGTCTATATTAATAATGTCATCTGAGTTACGAGCATGTTATTTCATAGAGACTGAAGTTGTACGTCAGTATTAATGATTTTGAGGGGTAATGGCAGCTGAAAATAGTTCGTTAGTGTTAGGAACTTGGATTGTGTAAACTAACTAACTTTTCGCGATTTAATGGAAGCCTCTAGAACTGACTATCTTTAATGTTTGTTCATAACAAAAGGAACGGAGTTCAGTTTGCTGTTGTTTGGCTGATACTTTTTCTCTTTTTTTTCCCATCACTAAAACATTCCTTATTAGAACGAGAGAAATGATATTAAAATCCATGTGTTCACTAGAACAACGTACCTATTAAGCACAAATAATAGTCGTGTTGAAATACGTAATATATCATTCGTCAAACCTGTCTTCTATTTCAACAGTTACAGGAAAGTTTCAGCTATTTTAATGAAGAAATTTCCCCGATATCGGATGTACATGTACTGAATAAACAGAGTGGGCAAAAAAAGTACACTCTCTACATTGCAATGACTTATTTTCTGTAGAAATAAATACATACAACAGGTATAGGAAAGTTAACCGTCATAGGAAAGCTGAGAAAATTGCGGTTTAGAGCATGGATCTTCGATACCGGCCAATAAAGAGTGTATACTGTTTTTTGTCCACCGTGTTCTTAAGTCAAATCAGCGTCAAGGAAACAGATGTTGGTTTTAGTCGTGCAAAAACAAGTTCCAATAAAACAGTTCTGTTACATGTATTTAGGCTTATAGTGAGGCTTTAATAATAAAAGTTCCCCTCGGAAAATTTATGCCAATTTTTGCGGGAGGTGCACGTCAATTTTCGATGTCTTTATCATCGTCTATCTCTCTAAGCAGCTGGTCTAGGAAATTAAGTTCTGGGTGTGAGACAGAAAAATTAGCATCTTGTGAGGAAAATGCCCACAAGAATGTACGTGCCGCCGGCTCTGACGTTGAAGTTTATTTTTTTATTGTATCTGGTCTTTGTTAAACTCATTATGATTTCTGCTCTGCATTTGTTTTAGTTTCGCAGATATTGAAGAAAAGACTAGGATAAAGGGCTTTGTTTCCACCACAAAGCTTAATCACACCACACTCCTGTACTATTCATAAGTCTTTGTTTCAGGACTGCCCAGAGCACGAGTCAATTCAGTGTTGCCAGCAGCCAAGAAATATCAAGAAAAACGCCAAACATCTGCAGATATTTGCACATCATCTCTCGTTTCACGAGATTTTTTTGGCTACCTACGGTAGTTTTTAATTCATCGATCAGAATTGTCTAATCATAAATAATAGCTGTTGCTTGATATAATTCATTTCAGTTTTACAGAATCTTATTCTGAGCTCACAACAATGAATGTTGCCAGTCTCGCTGCAGATGTCCAATACGAAGGACGTAGGAAGACTAAATTGGGGCGTAATTTGCTAACATTGGTTGTCAGAACTCTATTACTCAATAATTTCATGCTCTGTTAAAAATTATATCACGAGAGAAGCAGTTTTTTCCTTCGGCCGATTGTACTATTTCTAATTTTATTGGTTTCTTTGGTTCACATGTGTTCATTAGTTGCAACAGTATTTCTCTTCGTTCTGTCTTGCTTTCTTATTTATCTGAAGTAGAACAAGACCGTATTGAGTGGATAAATGACTTTTCATTTAATTTCACCTCTCCTTTTCTGGTATGCTATTTCCCGATCATAGGTATTGAAAGTTAATTCAAGCTTATATGATACGGTATTGATTAATTATTGTTCATAACCCATCCTTGTCGCCAGTTTATGACAGGAAAATATTAATTACTGACAAATTGTTGTTTCCTGTAGAACAGCCCTGGGCTAATCGCTAACAAATTGCATCTGCTACCAGCAGTTTAAATTGCATCAGCTCAAATTGTATCAGTTTAAATTGCATCATTTTGAATTCCAGCAGTTTAAATTGCATTTACCGACAGCAGTTTAAAATTTCCTTCGAGATCAAGTCGAACAAATGACACGCAGAAGCGTGCACATGAAGGAAAAAATATAAGTGTTTGGTTGAGTGCACAAGGATTTTCTCGCTATTTCTGTGATTATTTCCTATAGCCTGTAACCTGAAGTGTAGCTAAAATTTCAAGCCTTGCCTTCAGTAAAAAGCACTGACTTCATAAATCCTTGTATATGAATAAAATGAAATACAAGTGAAAGAAAAAAGTTGCAACCGTCTCCGAGGTACTACAGTCTACTTGATTTTTTTTCAGAATAGACGATGCAATTGGCTATCACCAACCAACATCTTTCAGACAGTCACTATCTATAAATTTTAAATTTCTTGCAGTGAGCTGCCATCAATCCATCAGCAAACTCGTCATCATTCTGGAAGCGTTTGGTCTCTGATTCAAAAGCTCCAAAGTTTTGTTCGTCACGAAAAGAAACAATTTTTCTGGCCAAACCATGCAGTGGCTGTTGAACTATTTAACACTAGCGCTGTTAGCGAGTAGCGTTACCACTAGTGGTGATAATTCCGACTCTGAGAAACCCCTTCGCGGTTACTTCAATCCAACTCGTGGTCGTCAATGTCACATCAGGTCACGACGGGCCCCCAATGTCAGCGTGATCCTCGACAGCTACAACTTCAATTTGGACTTCAGACTGCGTTACTCCGATGTGTGGCAGACAGGACTGTGAGTGATGTGTGGCAGACAGGGCTGTGAGTGATGTGTGGCAGACAGGGCTGTGAGTGATGTGTGACAAACAGGGCTGTGAGTGATGTGTGGCAGACAGGGCTGTGAGTGATGTGTGGCAGACAGGGCTGTGAGTGATGTGTGGCAGACAGGGCTGTGAGTGATGTGTGACAGACAGAGCTGTGAGTGATGTGTGGGAGACAGAGCTGTGAGTGATGTGTGGCAGACAGGGCTGTGAGTGATGTGTGGCAGACAGGGCTGTGAGTGATGTGTGACAGACAGAGCTGTGAGTGATGTGTGGTAGACAGGGCTGTGAATGATCAAAGTTGATTACATGTCCGTTTGATTGCTTCACTCTTTTTAGTGTATGTATAATATCATAAATTGCATCTTTAGTATTGTTTTCCATACAACATTGTTATAATTTATGTTATTTTGATTGATATTAGCATTTTAAAAATCATTTAATTATTTTGCACCAAGCGCCGATCAATTAATAGGTACCACGAGTCATAGTTATAATTAATGTGACCATGAGTCATTATTACAGTTATTGTAACAACGAGTCATCTAATATTGTCACCACGATTCATGAAATATTGTCACCACAAGTCATGTAATATTGTAACCATGACTCATGAAATATTGTGTACCACGATGCATATAATTCAAAGGGTTAACCATGAGCAAATAATTGTGGCGTATCCCGAGTATTAGTTTATAAAACAACCCATATTATTGCATACCACGCGTTACATAGTATGTTCTAAGAACTATGTTGTTTCTCTGTACCGTAAGTATTACAACTAGTAGCACGTACAACTAGTCATGTGCTTATTTAAACCAAAAGTTATGTAATAGCTATATGTCGAGGAACATAAAAATACTTATGGATAGAGAGCCATATTTATGAGTTCCGCAGTTCATATAACTACTTTGTAGCAAGAGACATTTAACTCTTGTGTACCTATAGTTATATAATTATGGTTTATTGTAAGTCAGGAAATTTCTCATTAAAAAGGCAATAACTGAGAATATGACTGTTATCCGCCTCCCATCTTTCTCTACTCCTGTGGCCTGTGTATGATTGAGGTGCCAGTTTATTATTGAATACATGTGCGTGATTAAGGTGCTTGTAATCGATTAATACCTTAACTTTAAACAGCATGAGACTTGGATAGCAGCCCAAAAAAGGACCAAACGGCTCATCCCTGTTTCCATGTTATATTTCATTTCAGTGATTATTATAATTAATAATTTTTTTCTTACTATTGTAATTAGTACTTGTAAATTATTACAGGTGGCTGTACTACAGCAGTGACCTGTACAGAGGCGAAGACGTGTCTGCTGTAATAGCTACAGGCTTCAATTACAGCCTGCCTCACAGCCTGGTGAGTGTGTGTTATGAACAGTTAAAAATGACTGAGTTCTCTACGTATACCACTATCTACATATATAATAGACAGTGTATCTACATCTCTCTCTCTCTCTCTCTTTTTCTCCCTCTCTCTCTCTCTCTCTATCTATCTGTGTGTGTGTGTGTCCGATTACTGCCTATCTATTACAGAAGAAAAATATAGAACTGAAATCAAAACAGGTATACATGTATTACAAGCATTGTATTGTGGATACCAAAGTTGCCAGATTACTATATTATAAAATAATTTTTCCCTGTTATTAGCTTCCTTTTCCTACACAGGCCATGTTATTGGTAGATGAGATACAGAATGAAGGTTCTGTAAATATTCATGAAAAATTTTCATTTAAAAACAATAGTTCGTCGTAAATCTACAATGCCTTCGTTATTATCATAATTTCAAATTGGTAAAATCTAATCAAATTTATAACGCAATTATGAATCGAAAAATACCTAATTTGGTTAATTTTAAACCGTGGAATTTCCGTGGGTTCAAATAAGTAGTACATATTTATTGCACGCTATTATCAACATAACTATTACCTGTTTCCCTATATATCGTTCACTGAACTGGAGTCAAGAAAGTCTTCGGACTTTTTCTCAAACATTTGTCTCGAGCTGACAAAACGAAAAACTCTACGGATTTTACAACAAATATTTAACTATCTAACCTATGGATACAATTTGGAGTCACCTCTAAGGTGAGATTTAAGTGATGAGTAAGTTTTATATCAAGTGTCTAATTTGACCTTGAGTGTAAAATGTCGTGAATATGTAGTTATTTAATGAATTTCATGAATTTTTATGAACATGTTGAGCATTCATCTAGATTTGGTACGTGCAGGAATAGTTTTACGTCACAAGTGTTTGCAAATGAGGTGCTAATCATGTTCCGATGTACTGGAACTATTAATAGGAGTAATGGTCAGATAGGAACTTCATATATTAAAATAATTATGGATATTAACTATTAGACTTTGAAAAATAGGAGTGCTATACCTACTATTATACATAACTCTATCATTTTTTGCGTATTACTGAAGAAAACAAATTTCTCTCTGCATTAAGAATCCTAATTATAATAATTACAATATTAACCATCTACATATATAATAACACCAGTCGCAAGATCATTTCTGATGGTACCACGGGCACAAGTGAATTTTTTTTATAAACCCTTAATTTTATCTATTTAAAGCCGCAGAATTTTCACAGGTACTATCTAGACCATGTTGTCGGTAGAAGAGATACAGAATAGAAGTTCTGTATATATTAATGAAAAATATATATTGATAACACAATAATTTGTCGTAAATCTTTAATACATTCATCTTTCGAATAATTTCAAAGTAGTCAAATCTAAACTGATAAATTTCAGCGGGAACTATTCCACTACATAATAATACCCAGTTTATTGCTTGCTTACTGGCTTGCCTGCTGGCTTTCTGGGTCCGTCTGTTTGTCACGCTCATAAGGATTTAGATAGGAGGAAATTCGGTAGGGTGTACATGTATTGTAAGCATTGTATTGTGGATGCCTATGGCACATGCCTCAATGGGGAAACTCATGCAAAACCCTCATCCACTGGCAAATCGAACAAAAAATCAATAAAAAACGCGTGAATTTTCACGTGTAGGTCTACTAGTCTAGTTCCACTACATGATAATATACACAGTCTATTGCTTACTTGCTTGCTTTGTCCGTCTCTCGGTCTCGCTCTTAAGGATTTAGATAGTAGAAAATTCAGGAGGGTATACATGTATAGTAAACGTTGTTTTGTGGATACCAAAGACACATATGTACTTCAATGCAGCAACTCCGCAAAGTTCACGTGCACTTAGAAATCAAACGAAAATATTTAGTAAAAAACACGTGAACTTTCTCGTGCGGGTCTACTAGTTAAGTTATAAAGTTCGAGGGCAAAATCAGTCTGACGCTACACTTGTTGAATGAATACTGTGACACAACTGCAATACCATAGCTGTAAAAAGCCGTAAAACAACTGGAATATCACAACTGTAAAAGGCCGTGAAACAACTGGAATATCACAGCTGTAACGGACCATGAAACAACTAGAATATCACAGCTGTAACAGACCATGAAACAACTGGAACATCACAACTGTAACAGACCATGAAACAACTAGAACATCACAGGTGTAAAAGACTTTGAAGCCACTGGAATACTATAGTAGCAAAAGGATTCTACCACGAATGTATTAGAAATGTATTTCCAAATGAAAGTGTATACCATATGTGTTTATTTATAGTTTTCCAATTTGTATTATTACAGATTCTATCTGCAGCTCGGCAAATGTATAATGAAATAAACTTTTACTCTTCCAATCATTTCATTTTTTTAAACATGAATCAGTAGTACAAGGGGCGAGAAACCACGCTGCTAAAGTATGGTAGTTTTCAACAGACACAGCCCTATGTTCGATCATTTTGAAAAGATGGGTAAGAAAACATACAATTTCACTTAAGAAAAGCTTCTCATCAAATAACTACAGTATTCATTTGAAAAAAACGCTTGTTCCTGGTATTGGAAGTTCTTACTCCCTTTTTACCTTTAGCCTATCATTTCGTGCTAACCATCTTCCAATAGATAGGTTTTAATGTCAAATCCAGATTGATTGAAGAATTTGTTGGGTAGATTGGTTACTGCCTGTTACCGTCTTGTTGATGTACTAACTTTTAAAAACCTCACTCCCAATCACAAAAAGTAAAATTACAATTTACAATATAATTCAAAGTCATACTCTTTCATTATTTAAATTAAGAGACCGTGAAAAAATATTTATTTAACTCTTATCCATGCTACTCAGTACTGACCAAAGTGATCCCCAGAGCTCGGTGCGGTACGCAGGCAGCAGCCGCAGCTTGCATGTTCCCAGCATCCACCTCTACGCAATGCCATGGTTCAGGGGGGAGGAGTGTCAGGTCGAGGTCAGATGAACTCCTAACTTCAGATGGTTTCTATTTGTTCTGCTATAGCATCTGTGTGCTTCATCTACTTACTGGATAGTTCCCGTGGAAATTCTACGGTTTGGATTTGACTAATTTGAAATTATGATAAAGTTGAATGTATTGAAAATTTACAATGAATTATTGTGTTTTGAATGAAAAATACTATATTTTATCACTTCTATAGCGTGGAATTTCCACGAGTACAATCTAGTTTTTTTCATATTTTAGTGCCAAGAATGCTCCGTCGAGGTCAAATGAACGCCTTGTTTTATATGGTCCCTATTTACTGTACTCTGAAACCTCAATAGTTTATTTTATTCGTATTTTAGCACAGAAGTGTCATGTCAAAAGTCAGCTGAAACCTCGTTTCCACTGATCTATGCAATGCTTTAATCCGTTAGCGGTTATTACCTGTAAACTTCTATAGTTCAATATCTCACATACTGTGAAACTTCTATGACTCAATACCTCACACATTTCAGCTTTTTTAAGCTCACTTTTCTAACCGTGAGATATCATAATCTTACAGTTTTTTATACCCAAGGCACATTTACAACCGTTCTTATTTTTCTGCTTACAATTTGAACTCAAAGCTTTGTGTTCACAACACACAAATGAGCTTCTGGTGGAGAGCGTGCGTCACGATGACAGCCTTTAGAGCTGAAATTATACATGAACTTGAATTCTTTTTACTCGAGTTCATTCTCATAAATAGAAATCAGCATCTTTCCTTTTTGCCACGAGCTTCCAAAAGAGTTCTTGAAGAGCGTTTCCGGGTTTCATAAATAAAATATTTCTGGAAATTGAAGACTGCTCTAAGAACGAGTGATCGAAGTATTGAATTTAATTAGCCGTTTTATTTTAAATAGCAAAATGTTGTTGTTTTGTTGCTTTCTTTATTCATATATGTTCATGAAATAAAAATATTGCACGTGCTACAGGCAGTCCGTCCTACAGCATAGAATACATGGTAAATATTATGCATGCGTTGTAAACTAACTTTTGAATTTACCTGTACCTAAAATGTACATTAATATTTTAGCACCCGGTCTCGATTGCTGTAGCACATAGAGCAGTCCATCCTCATGCTTATTAAACAAATGTTACTGCTTGTTATTATTCAATCTGTTCATTTTCTTTTTAAAAATTTAAACACCCACGTGGATTCAGCATTTTTATGCAGGACATGGTCTGTAATTCTCAGTTACAGAAAATTTTCTAAAGAAAAAATTCGAGTGATGAGAAACTGAAAGAATGGCTTGACTTTTTTGTATCTATGAATGGACTGAGCTTCTTTGGTTGACAGTCAGGGGAGTTTAAACACTGAATTATCACTAAATATTAAAAAAATGGTTGTTTGAAGTTACTCTGAAGGTAGAGCCCCGACCAATAATATTTTCATCAGAATTAAAAAAATTAAAGTAGTTCTAGTTTCCTACAACTGCGTTTCCTAAATAGCTAAGCCCTATTCTGTTGGTTTATTTCCGTGCAGGACAGCGTGCTGTTCAAAGCTCATAGTGTTGTCTTAAAAATTCATGGTGTTTAAAATTACTACTATCTATGTATGACTATTTGCTGTCTTCAGAGTCACGTTTTATTCCACTCTTTGGCAACAGATCCCATTTAATATTAGTTTCCAACATCCTTCCGCTTATTTTTCGGCATCTAAACTAACTTAATAAGTTCAATAGCTGTCTTCGTGACGTCCAATACAGTCAAGTCCACACTTCTGTCTGCAAAAGTACTGGATGTAACAACATAACTTTCTTTATTTGCGGCAACTTCCTTTGAAAAAAGGAAATTATGTTGCCACACCCTGTAACTTGGCTCACTGGACTGCAGGTACCTCCATGGCACAGGTCAGGCCGACTTACTCCGTCCATTGTGCCGAATTTCCGCGACTGCACCCCGACTCCGCTGTCCGTCATCATCACTGGTGGCGAGTGGGCCGTGTTTGAGTGAGTGGCGGACTGTGGGCCGTGTTTGAGTGAGTGGCGGACTGTGGGGTGTGTTTGAGTGGCAGACAAAGGGCCGTGTTTGAGTGAGTGTCCGACAAAAGGCTGTGTTTGATGGAGTGGCAGACAAAGGGTAGTGTTTGAGTGAGTGACAGACAAAGGGCTGTGTTTGATGGAGTGGCAGACATAGAGCAGTGTTTGAGTGAGGTGCGGACTGTGGGGTGTGTTTGAGAGGCAGACAAAGGGTCGTGTTTGAGTGAGTGGCAGACAAAGGGCCATGTTCGATGGAGTGGTACAAAGGGCAGTGTTTGAGTTAGTACCGGTGAGTGGGCTATGTTTGAAGGTGAGCCGAAGAGTGTGCTGTGTTTGAGTGAGTGACGTACAGCACACTTATATGTATTATTGAACCACCTTATGAATTTTATAAGGTTGGTTGAGCAGCACCTTTAATCCCATAGTTTGGATGATTGCTCTATCCATTTCTACTATATTTCCAACCAGTTGAGCAGTCTCAATTGTTCATTTCATTTTTCACTTACAAACGAGTCGTGCCTTATTCTTGCACGCTTCTTATCTTCCTGTAGAAGTCGTGTATTTTTATCTTTATTTTTTTTTAGTTCTTAGATCTCATGAACCAATCAGTGTTTTGTTAATACAATGTAATGAAAATGATATTGAAAGGATAGTTCTAAAACTTATTTAATTCGATCCAGTCCTTAAAGGTCTGCATTTCACCAGCTGTTTGTTAGTTAAAATACTTATCGTTGTTTTTAATATCTCTTCACAAAGTTAGCAAGAAAAGTCAGAGGCGACTCCAGTAGAAGTATCTAAGGATGGAGTCTCACCAGCAGAAGCAAAAGTTATCGTTTTGTTAGCGTATTGCTGACATCAATAAAGAAATAAATGAATTTTCAGTATTTGGCATTTATTCTCTACAACACAAAAAATAACAATAATGATGCTTATTTGCAATACTAGGATCAGAGATACGTGTCTTTGGGAATCAATGAAGATCAATTTTCAGATAAAGACAGATTAAACATATATGGGTCTTCCAGCACGTTAACCTCGCTGCACATCCAGTATTTGTACTGAGATACAGCGCTTAAAAAAAGTAAATACTTTAATTTTAAACATTAGATAAGTCTATAATTTAAACTAGAGACTTCTTTCAGTTGAGGACCATGCAAAACAACTGGCGTTAGTAAACTCTATAATGACGTTTTGAATAAATCCTTTGGTCAAAATTCAATTGCTTGATAGCATTTTTGTCTGCAATTTGTACACTTACCGAGTTAGTTTTTGTAAGTCATGTACAAAGTACATGCATTTTATACTTATATTACATGCCTCGTGAATTGTTTCATCGTAAGTGCTTCGTTGTGTGTATGCTTATAGATGATATTTTTATGCACGTTGAGGATGCTGAACCTCTGAACTGCTCCTCATAATTTCGCTCTCAAAATTTAGACCCAAACATTTTTACTCACCCAATAAGAACAATTTTCATCGCAGTCTGTAAGTTGAGTGCGGATGAGTTCATTGTTTCTATGCTTGCAATATTCAGTTTTCTTACATTTCAGCCACTGAAACCGTATAAGTGTATTATTCTTAGATTTACAATAAACTATTTTTCTAACATTTCACTTAATGAAACCATAAAATTTTGTTAATGCTGAACGTGCATTATTTACTCAGCTTCCACGTATTTAAATCTACTGGTCTTAATGAGGCTTCAAAAACGTCTTTTCACTAGTAATACAGATCTTACAACTAAAGTTTACCGTTTATGCTGGATTTACGACCTCTATTCCTCATTCCAGGCTCCCGAATCTCTTCGGCGCATGTCGATGTCTTACGCCAAGTTTCTTCAATTACCTGACCGACTACAGTGAAGCAACCTTCGGTGTGTACGAAGCTGGCCTCTTCCCCTATCTCAACTTAACAGGTTTGGAGGGTGTGGGAAGTGCAGTGGCTGGATGCGCCGCTCCTTTCGACCGCATCTGTTCCAAATCGTCGTGGGAGCCCGTCACGGCCGAGCAGGCCAAGAAAAAGTGTTCTGTGGTCAGTAACCGGTGGCCCAATGTATGCCCTTAGAGAAATAAATTACCAATAAAAAATCAACTTATTTCGACTCACGCCGACTCACAAAGTAAAGTACATTCCATCGGACTGTTAATTCATAACGCTGACATCTTAAGACTAGCGATGCTTCCTGATACTGTCCCCGTCGTGTGTGCTGCAACGTGAAGTGGAAGATCCAAGGAGCACTTGATCAGCTTCATGAAGGTCTTAACTACGAGTGCTCTATGTTACAGTAGTTAGGACATATATCTCGTCAACTGATGAATAAGCAGAAACTGACCACGACAGCGACGGTATAAGAACCTGAGTCTCTGTCATCGTCCGGAGGATATTCACCACTTGACCTCTGTGGCAATGGCTCTGACTTTCTATAAACTCTGTAGGAATTTTTTCGTTAATAAACCACGTGTAAGCAGATCAGTGAAGATGCTAGCAAATTATTAATCCATATAACACTGCCACTGTATGATTGAAATCGTCAAAAAAAATGGATAACACCCGGTAGGAGCTTGATGAGCTTGCAGACAAGCAGGCTAATGTGCCTAATGTGGTTCATTATGTAGTTCAATGGTTCACTAACTCACCCAGATGTTTACTAGGTCACCATTCTGTCTCTATAAAAACCTTATAAGCATTTGTTCGTACAGTGAATGTCAGATTACTGTTTTCACTGCAGATATGCTTCGTAATCACGAACATTTATCCACATTACATGTAAGATCACTCAGACAATCAGTCACACAGTCTAGCATAAGTCTGTCTTAAAAAAATTCTGGTTAGCATTAAAGGACACATATCTACGTTTATTCAATTATAGTGTTCATAAAGTCCTCAATAAAGCTGTTTCCACTCACAAAGAACTGCACTTGAAACTCTGTGTTAACAATCGTAGTCAAGTTTCAATATTACTATGTATGTATGTGAATGTGTATGTGAATTTTAGACTTCTTCTGTTCTCGGAGCGTGTATTTCAATTCTCATAACAATATTTAATGTTAAATTAGCTGAACAAGGTATTCACACAAGTTTTTTCTCCTGCCATATTTTTTCGGGTGTCAACTAAACGGATCAAATATTTGCTGTGCTATCCAATATTGTTGTAGTTGCGAGGTCATTGATGCTGCTGCTACTTGCCTGTTACCTCAGTTTACAGGGAAAAAGTTTTTTCATTTATATTTTAGCTTTTAGAAGTGTATCCCTGTTCACCATGTTGTTGTTCAAAAGTGCAGTGCTGTTCACCGTGTTGTTGTTCAGAAGTGCACTGCTGTTCACTGTGTTGTTGTTCAGAAGTGCGCTGCTGTTCACCGTGTTGTTGTTCAGAAGTGTATTGCTGTTCACCGTGTTGTTGTTCAGAAGTGCATTGCTGTTCATCGTCTTGTTGTTCAGAAGTGCATTGCTCTTTACTCTGAACATCATACATTTTACTGTACGGATGTTCCAACAGGATGCCATTATCATAGTGTCCTCTATGAAGATTATGTTCGTGATAATATAATACACTGCAAACTATCAATTACTTTATGTAGTCCAAGTGCATTTCGTTTGATAAATTTCTGATCGTGTATTGTATACTAAACAATTTACTTGATACATTTGAAAGACCCACTGGAGGATACTGTTTTCATGGTGTTACTTCTTTTGTAATAATTTATTACTTAAAACATTTACTCTCAGTCGAGTCTCCGATGAAAATTTAAACGTTCAATTCATTTTACTGAAGATGACATTCAACATGGGCATACGTTCGAAATAAATTTCTTCTGAAACTTGACACCCTTTGAGAGGGTACTCATTCAACCCAACGATGTTTTCTCAAACGAATTTCTGTCTTACTGGCTCGTATTGATCTCACACAGATATTTTTACTAAGCATCACCCACTAAAAAAAATATGTTAGCGCAAAAATGACCTTCAGTAGAAGTAATAGGGCTCAATTTTCCAGCAACTGAAGGGTTTTTGCCACTTTAATTGGCCACTTGAACGTGACATTAGACTTTGAAGATCGGGCGATATACAGCTTGCATTTCGATGTGCTTTTGAATTTTAAAAAAGTGTATTTAGCCGAACAGTCTAAACTTTTCAGTCGCCATTGTAGATGACAATTATATTCTCATTTTATTCTTTTCCCGAGACATTTTTGCGAGAAAGTCGGTGCGCTTATGGGGGCAAAATCTGATGAATTGAAATGCCAAGAAACGAAATATATGCAAAGAAAAAATATGAGGCTATTGACGAAACAACTTCATAAGGAAGCAAGAAGTCGAGACTTGGGGCAATGAATGCAACGACAGAATTATTTGATGTAAACTATGAATCATAAAAACAAGAAAGTAATTATGTACAAATATCACAATAGATTCCAACGTTTTATTCCTGGTCTGCAATTTTTTCAGGTGCGTTTCACAGGTTCAAGGGCGTTAAAAAAATAAAGTCTCAATCCTGGTGTTGAAGTTGTTCTGCAGTGCCTGAATAAATGTATAAATTAATGTTTTTCGTTTGAATTTGCGTGATACAAATTTTCTGTAGTTTGATAATATCCTTATAAATTGTCATGTTAAGATGGTAATTGCTTTTGTCTTCCTTTCCGCCAAGATGGTGTTCACTACCACACTATCTGCAAGATGGTGTTCACTACCACACTACCTGCAAGATGGTGTTCACTACCACACTACCGGTAACATGGTGTTCACTACCACGCTACCCGCAAGATAGGGTTCACTACCACACTACCTGCAAGATAATGTTCACTACCACACTACCTGCAAGATGGTGTTCACTACCACACTACCTGCAAGATGGTGTTCACTACCACACTACCTGCAAGATGGTGTTCACTACCACACTACCTGCAAGATAATGTTCACTACCACACTACCTGCAAGATAATGTTCACTACCACACTACCTGCAAGATGGTGTTCACTACCACGCTACCTGCAAGATGGTGTTCACTACTACACTACCGGTAACATGGTGTTCACTACCACACTACCTTCAAGATGGTGTTCATTACCACACTACCTGCAAAATAGTGATCATACCCACTCTACCTGAAACATGGTGCCACACTGAAAAGTCAAACAACTCAAGCTGGAGCGAATCAGTATGCTTTTGCAGTCACTAAAGCATAATGCTAACAAATGACCGAGTTACATGACCTACCAAATAAATGCTGTATGAATCACCCTAGTTCTGCACGGAGTCTGGTTGTTCTCATCGTGACTAGAAGCAAAACTTGCACTGGTGACCATGATACAGGGTGCAGCAACATAACTTCCTTTTTATGAAAGGAACTTCCTTTGAAAAAACGAAGTCATGTTACCACACTCTGTATATCCCCTGCAATGTACGAAGAGTTAGACATCACCGTCATCAAAGTAAAATTTTGCATGAAATTGTAGGGTCCACATCCACATTATGTGAGGAAAAAGTTATTTTTTGAATGCCAGCGCACACTTTTGAGAAAAATAAAAGCAAAATCAAGGAGTATATAGACAAGGATCAGGGCATTGAAACATTGTGCTACTACCAAATATAAATTCATAACTAATTATTAAATGAACATGGAAACTATTGTCATGTGCCTCTTAAACTTATAAAGTTGTAAAGGTGGATGAGAAATACCTTGTGTTTTGAGTCATGGTGTAAGCCTAGTTGTGAGGAGTGAATGTGTAGACCTACCTGCCAGAAGTAGATGTGTAGGCCTACCTGCCAGGAGTAGATGTGTAGGCCTACCTGCCAGGAGTAGATGTGTAGGTCTACCTGCCAGGAGTAGATGAGTAGGTCTACCTGCCAGGAGTAGATGTGTAGGTCTACCTGCCAGGAGTAGATGTGTAGGTCTACCTGCCAGGAGTAGATGAGTCAATGTATATTTTTCCTGACGGGGTTAAGCTCGTACAAGGGATGGACTCTGCTAAATTTTAACAAATATTTTACACACATAACAATGTCGTGAGAGACAGACTCTCATCAAGCTAATTAACTTCTAGAGCTAGACAGCGAGGAAACTGAGCAGCCTTTCAATCTCAAACAAATATTCTTCTCGTATAAAATGGTTCCTATTCCAGCTGTATGAGAAAAACACAGTGGAAACTCGTTATGATTAGTAAAATTGATGGAAATTTGTGTTCTGTGGTTCCTGAAAATCCTACGACGAATTTTATGCTTACTGCTAAATGAAGGAGAAATCAGGAAATACTCACTTTTAGAAAAATGGAGATTTTATTTTAATACGTTATTTGTTATCTTTTTGAACACATAAAATATTAATATTTTTCTTTCATTCCACTGGCATTCACTTGTTGACCATAAAATAAAACCATTTTATTCTTTTTAGTGACTCGCATTATCCGCCGCAATGTCAATCTATAACATTGAGTAGATCTTAAACGGTTTTTTTTGCACGCTCCCAACTTGACTCTGCCGTATTTAGGTAACCGTAAAATTAGGCTCCTGTTCAGGTATGCGTGAGAGGGAAATTGTGAAAGGACGATCACTGCCTCCTACTCGAAGGGTCAAAATTGTGCGCGGCTACGCCCCCACGCTGCCGCCGCTACCTATATAGGGACGCGCTTGACCGACTTGCCTCACTTCGCAGTAGTCCTTGGTGTTGAAAACAAGGCGAAGAACGAGCTGTTCGCGTCTGTTGACTGAGTGAGACCGCAAATATTTGAGGTAAGTGACATTAAATACGTCAGACAACCGTAAACGCCTTGGAGTTTAGATGAAAAGCTTCAGGGTTCTATGAACCCGTTTTTAAAACGGAAATATTTCTGGAAATTATTCTTCATCTGAAATTTAAATGCTCTGGAAAGAATATACTTCATGATTATTGATAAAATATGTGTTTCCTAGTAAGTTTAAAGTTATTATATGTATTTCATTTCACATTTTATGCATTGCAACCTTGTGACAAAATACTCTTTTACCTACAGAGTATTTTATTTAAAGTCCTTCACTCTCCTAGCGATCAAGTAAAGATTCATATAGTAAACGAAATTTGCCATGCAATGTGAACAGTTCTACGTAGTTTTGAACATATGAAGCTGTCATATTATGGTCATTTTAGAAATAGTTCACCAAAATTATAAGACGATGTTAACCTCCATCTGAAGCTTGGCAGAATTAAACCCAGAAGCTAAACCTCTTCGAAATAACTAATTTTAACTGCATTTAGGACCTAATTTTGGGGTAAATCCTTAAATTCATTAACTTTATACCAGTAAGCAAACACTCGTTGATATAACAATGGAGTCAAATGAGCCTAACCGTTTCATTAACAATTTTTTCAATTTTTTTAATGTGATCCCCAAATTCTGAAAATACAACGCATGCTACAACGCAAGTCAAAGTGAACAGCCACACCTAAATTGCTCTCAGTTTAACGTTACGTTTACACTTGAAATTTAGACATCAAAAAGCAACTTTTTTGTTGAAGGAACGAACGTAAATTTAAAACTGAGACTACATCCTTTATGCAAATCAGAGGGAACTGCTACATCTAGATTCATCCCAGTTTGACTTTATGTTTTCACTTCAAATTTAGACATCAAAAAGCGACTTCTTTTAAGCAAAGAACGTAAATTTGAAACTGAGACTATATCCTTTCCAACGGCCACAGTCGAGGGAAATCTAGGACTCGAGGACGCGTTTGTGAGGTCACATGAGATGCCTCAAATTTTCCGCGTAATTGTAGGTGCATTCTGAGGCGGCAAGTGTCGTTTCAAGCACCACTGAACGCAGCAAAACCACTTCCATCAATTACCCGTGGCCCATCACGGCTGTGGTTCACGAAAGTGGGCGTGGTCGCCGCCGTATGTAGGCTACGAAATAACTTATGGCAGATGACCTGTTTAGTCTCACTCGTGTTCTGTGCTAGTCCTTAACAGGTAATTTTCTCATCTCTTGGAGCAGTTAACGTTAGTTTCTATCGAATGGAAACCAATTTTCAAGCTATACGTTAATCTATACGAGTAAGCAAGTCTCAAATGAAGGCTGATTTTCAATCAATACGAATTAGTAAATCCAAAATAATGACTAAAGTCCTATACAAGGAAGCGAATTTGAAATGAATGCTTATTTTCAATGTATGTATGCTAGCGAGCAATTTTGGTATCAAATTACAAGAAAATTAGGATAGGAAACAATTGAAAGTGAATTTTTATTTTATTTTTTGCAATTTTATTTCTCTACTCAATGCACTCTCACTTGAAAAAATGTGTTTTGCCCCTTCCTGCACCTTAAGAAATCTTTGAGAAGCTTGTGATGGTTAAATGAACTTAAACACAGATATGTGTTCGGCTATCATTGAAAACAAACTCTCATTTTCTTCCCAGAATGTTATCTCCAATATTCAACTTAACTACATTAACTTAAATTAAGTCTGATTTTTGCAAAATAATGAAGACATCCTAAACATAGAGGCAAATAAAATTTTCCCTGTTCTGAATATTTTTATTTTAAAATGAAACAATTGGATTCAATAAGTACAAGTTCAATGGTGACGATCTTTGTGCAGTGCAATAGGTAAGTATTTTGTCTATTAAATACCCTTCTTATAGTAACTTACAATTTGTATTCAGTTTTGGCTATTTTGTACCAGTAACTGCTGATGATTCGCTGCTGTTGAAGTCTTTTTACTTATCATATGGATTTAAATATTCGACGTGTTTATCATTTCTTATTTAATTTGTCATTCACTTCTAATGCAGAGCATCGAAACGATAAAGCTGCCAGAAGCAAAAGAATAAGTAAACAAATATAATCTTTGGTTTCAATAAGCTTCTCAGAATATCTTTCTTTTCGAAAACTCTCAAAATTGAAACTCAGGCCTATGTACTGATGGTTTGTTCACTCATTATTTTTTATCACTAACTTTAAAAGTAGCTTTTGCCTAAGTTGGTGCAATTGCATGTAACACTTGGACCGTTTAGTCTAGCAAACAATTTCTATGAGATGTTGTCTGCTTCGTAGTTTGTTTTCGCTATGTCACTACATAGATAACAATGACAAGAAACCTCACGGTGACTCAGCTGAACAAAATGTTTAATAGACAAAAAAACAGCTTTCCTCTAATTGTAAACGACACCAGCAAAACTCTCACCTATTTCTGGCACAGTGGCTAGAACGAACGAGATAAACATCAACCAATCTCCGTATCCTCGGGCAACAACATGTCGTGAATGAGAAATCAGCGTGGGCTATCAGAGTGAGAGTGAGGTATTATAAGCAGGATATTCTCGGAGGACTGCCTACGCGAGGGCAGAGTGTAAAGTGGACCCATAACCATATTTCAGTGTTTCTGGAACAACACATATCGTTTTCCTTTATGGTCAACGTCGAATGTTAGTCGTGTCGTAAAAAAAAGTATTGACTCTGTTTATGTGTTTGTTTATTGACAACAACATGACTGCATCCAATATTCGCCGACATCTGTCTTTGTCCAACAAGATCATGGTTGAAATATCTCAATAAAATGGCAATGTAAATTTAAATAAACACGAAATAACTAGCTTTACCGAAACTGCAGCTTAATGATAACTTACTTTTCAACTCAACTCAACAGATGTCAACTTAAGCTATGGGTTATTCAACTTCTGATACATAAGTTCTGTTGGTTTTATCGATGGCGTAGACAAAATGAAAGTATGGACAAAACATGGAGAGAGAACATTTTTATACTCCCACGTCATCGAACATGATATCACTTTTCCGTCCCTGAGATATTTCATATACACCATCACATTTTTCAACACATTCAGTCTATACGACTGAACAAACTGCTTTATTTAGCTTGGACACTTTAAACCTATTTTTAATTGTCTTTAGAAGTAATTTGTGCTGTTTTTGTTTCTAAACCAATATGTTTAGTGCAACGCGTAAGCGCAAATTTAGCGCACAGTTCCGGAAGTATTTTTCGTGTTTACAAAGTAACAGTATGATGGGGGAAATTTCTAACTTTATCTCCTACGTACGACAGACATTCGCACTTGTTGAGGCATCCACATCACCTATTCGGGCCAGGACTAGGTCAATTGTACAGAGGGGCTGATTGTGCCATTTGTGCTGGTAGTACTTTTTGTGCTGGTTGTGTTGGTCGTGTTGGTAGTGCTAATAGTACTTTTTTGTGCTGATTGTATTGGTTGTGCTGGTAGTGCTGCTGGTACTTTTTGTATTGGTTGTGTTGGTTGGTTTGGGAGTACTTTTTGTGCTGGTTGTGTTGGTTATGCTGGTAGTGCTGGCAGTACTTTTTTGTGCTGGCGGTGCTGATTGCACTGATGGTACTGGTTGTGCTGGTAGTAACTCGTACAACATATATATTTTTTGATTTTGTTACCTCATTTCCACCTAAGAGGGTCTTTTAAGAAAAAACAATTTTTTTTGAGAAACTACACGTTATGAAACTTTTCAATCAAATTTTGTAATAGGTGGGAATTATTCTTACCTAAACTTAGGTGGCAAACCACATTCATTGCTTAATTGATGGACAGCCAATGCAGAACAAAATCTTTGTTCAGAAGCGTTAGTTTTATGGTAGAAGTCTTTTTAACCGACACCCATGGGACTTTGCATTTGCCGGTTAATATCACCCAAGTAACCATAAACAATTCATAGACACGTTAGACATAAAAAGAAAACAATATCAATTGCTTAAAGCCGTTAAAGAAGAAAAACATAATGAATATATATATATATAAAGCTTGGCCAGCGAGTGATAGTTTAAAGGAATTCTACTGTACATCGGTTAATCATTTTGAAAGCAACATAGTTAAGCAGTCTTACAAATTGAGAAATGATAACCGTACAAAGGCGTATATTTCCTACTGAACTTGCTAAAACACAATAAGTATGTACTATCCTTTTTCAATTTTTTACGATAGACGAGAAGTTAAATGAAAAAATACATAAAGAGCTCTATATAGTTTCTAAAATACAATGTGATACTGATAAAAACTGGTCGAAAGTAAACGCTTATGACTCAAAAAAATAACTAATGTAGAAAGGGAAGACCGAACCACTGGAAATTATATGTTTTCAAATTTTGTTTTGTACATAGATACTTCGATTATTTTATCTGCACAATGCCGTCGTTAGAAAGTAACTGAAGATTTAGAAAGTACCTGTTGGGTTACTAAGAATTAAGAAGAGAAGTAAATAAGAACATGAAATATAAAGCCTAGAACATAGAAATGATCTATTTGATTTAAATCTATCTATTGATCTATCTATTTAAATTTTACTTCTCAGGAAGTAAAAATATAACACAGTGAAACCCATTCAGAATGTCTGTCAATTCTTTTTTCCATATGAAAAGGAAATAAACTATTCATCAAATTAAGAGTAAGTGTGTTGTTAGATCAATGTAAAGACTATAAAATAAAAATCTTGAAAATTAGGTGAAAGGCTCAAAAATGGGAAAAAGATACTTTGTGCAACATCTGGAAGCAAAACTTATCACCCTCAGTACAAAGTGCGGAGTACGGAGGGCGAGGTAGCATAGTCAGTGTGACATCCCTACATAATGAATACTCTTCTGTTCTGGAGTCAAGATTTCGTGACGTACCAACGTGCAGAGATCTGTACTTCGGTAATTATAACTTTATTTAAAGCCAGGGAAGTTCACTATTCGGTTGAAAGACTGTCATTGCCGTATGAAAATAAGTAGCTTTGAAATTTTTCCATATAAAATGTGATTTTAACTGAGATGGAATTTTTCGAGACAAATTTTATCTCTTGAATTTAGAGCCAAAATACGATAATTAAGAACAAATATAACTTTTATAGCAATCAAACTAACTCATCTCATTACATCGTTGCAATAAAAATTCGTTTGTTTACATTTCAACAATATCAAGCGAATATTCATCGTTCACAAAGATAGTGTAAGAACAAGACATGACTATGTAAACTTTGGCAAGTTGAACATGCCTCGTCATGAGAGTTGATGGAGGCTTAATTAAATTTATTTCAAATGCAGACGAGCATGAGCGCAAAATGTGGTTGCTAATCCTGTGAAATAACACTTTCCAAGCACTAAACTTGGAAAATGATTCCCTCTTCTACCTATGTGGCCATCAACAGAAGAATAAACAGTAATTTTTCACTTTTCGTACTGTGGTGCTTATGCAGTTCTGTTTCTGTTCATAGTGACTAAAAAGTTGTTTCACATTTTAAGAAACCCAAAATACTTGAAAAGTTTCTCAGCCCGCATGTTTTTTTCAAAAAATACACCTATAAGAAATAATCATTTTAGTAGGTACGCAGTTTCATTCTTCAGTTTCACTCCTAGAATTTCAATTAAGCTTCATGAATGCACACAAAGTTAATTGATTACTTGATAGAAATTTCGAAATTTAAAAGGTAAGCTTTATTAGTTTTACTTCCGAAAAAAATAAATATAATCAAAAATAAATAACAGACTGACCTAAACTTTAAATCAGCCAAAACTTTAACCATTTAACTATACAGGTTTCAACTCTAGCGATGAGTTGATAAACCTTCAATTTATTTTATTGTTTTTATCGATGACCTCATCAAATGTTAACATAAATTAATGTCAATAGTCTGTTCACTAAGAATATAAGTTCTCCATAACTGTTGTCATTGCTCACACTCTGTACTCACCAACTCAGATCTCCTTCCACATGATTCTTTTAATATTCTCTTACTTTCTACTGCAAGAGTCACACCACAAGTGGGATGGTAACCCCAAGTCAAAATTAATCAATTAAAAAAGCATTATTGTGAGCTCTCTAATTAGCAAGTCTAAATTGGGTCAGTCTCTTGGTCAGGAGCCCTTCTCTGGCGCAAAAAATAGTTCTGTATTGCAAATGAAACTGACAAAATTTTTACGCTGCCCATCACGCTGTCGTCACTATTTTCAATCTGAATAAATTCTGGATATAAGTTCAGAAATAAAACCACACTAATTGCTGCAAGGCAAGTAAAAATTTTGCAAATTTAGCACTGAAGTTTAATTCGTCTAAATTGACAGGGCTGTCTAATGAATAAAATAAAATTATTTTATTAGGTTAATAGAACCTAATAAAAATAATTTGACATCGAATTTTTAGAAATTTCTATTGCAAAAAATTGTCGAACACGTTTGTTGCATCATTGTTTATTCTAAAGTTCCTGTGTTATCTTTTACAGGCTGGGAATCAAACAAACGGGCTCCAATTCACGGATCTGAGGACAATTTTCAAAGGTCGCGTTGGCGGGTCTCTTTCCGTTGAATAAATTGGTGATTGTTCGACAGCCGATCGATTTAAATCATTGCATCAATTGTCTTTCCATGAAATTGACGCTCTCTGTTTAGCCAGGACGAAAAGCGACGTAAAAATAAATACGTTTGTACTCTGTGTTTCTGGCGCTTTGAATTTTTAGCAGTCCTGAATAATATTTCCTTATGGAGTGGCTTTGAAATTCGTAACATACCCACTACTGAGCGTCGCTTAAATTCTCTAAGTTTTTAAAATCACATAATTTACTGATAAACAAAAATTCAGTCAAGTGCATCAGAATTTTTGTCACTTTTCTTTACAACACAACAGGCTTTTACGACTTCGTGTCTCAAGGAAAGCCTAATTTGACTTCGAGTTATTAGCGACTACACAGTGCAACTTGTGTCCAGCATTTGAAGAAGTCACACCAAACTCAACAATGCAAGTATTTGTCTTCTGGGCGACTGTAATTCTGGCAGCTGCTGCTACTGCTACGGTGCCCAAAGACGACGTGAAGGATGTCGATGCAACAGGTATGTTTAGTGTAGTTTAACGCTGTGATGTAATTTGGAAGTAATTTGTGTCATTAACGGTAAAATTTATAGTTATCCTGTTGAAACATCATGTTTTCCGCCATTGTTCATTCAACTCTGCGGATTTTGTTCCATCTTTTAATATCAATTTTTCAATTGTGCTAAGTCTCATAGAACACTCTCGAGGTAAGCGCAAAAGTCCAAAGCTATTGCTGTGACAATTTTTGAAACTCAACAGTACATATGTAAAAGTTAAATCATATACAGACCATTCAACGTCGTTAAATAATCAGAAATACCTTTGAATATTTTTGTATTTATGAGAAGCCTTTATTTTTTAATTATCTGGCTTTTAAATTTAAACTTTTCCGTTCAAATTCCCGAGAGAAAAAATCAAGTGGACGTAGATCTGGAGATCGTGGTGGCCAAGGTACGTTACCACACTGCAAAATTATTCGACGGGCAAAAATTCCTCTCAGAATGGCCATTGATTCCTTTGTCGTATGAGCTGTAGCTCATTTTCACCTCAATGGCGGCGTTAATAAACAAAACTGCAGATCATGGGCGTCTGAGAATTCCAGAGATCTTCATCAGCATTCACTATATTCAGCTAAATAAACAGTATGATGCGGCATAACATCATCGAGAATTACTGGTGCACACTTTTTCGAAGATGATGGGAATATAGTGACTGTGAATGGAAACTGATATAAACTTATGATTTAAAAATATTCATTACGTTAAATGGAAGACATGAATACAGAGAATATCTGGTTTCAAGAAGATAAAGCTATGACTCATACAGCAAGGAAATCAATAACCATTCTGAAAGAAATTTTTCCCGTCCAATATTTTCGTTCTGTTTCCTGTAGCCACCCTGATCTCCAGATCTAAGTCCACTTGATTTTTTCCCTGGAGATAATTGAAAGGGAAAGTTTACACTGAAAAGCAAGACATCTTAAAGAAATTAAAACTCAAAATATTTTAGGATATTAACTCTATAACTCCAGACATATTGAATAAAGTAATGGGAAGCGCCATTAAAAGAGTACCATTTTGCTTGTACAATAACGGGCGTAGTGTAAAGGATATTATGTTCCATACTTAATTATTAATTACACTTTTAGATCTTCTCCATAGTTTGAAATCACAATATCTCTCTACCTTTCATATTTTTTTGCTAATAATTTTTCAAAAGGTGGTGTTACTTATACACCACTCTGTACATGATTCATTTTTTACCAGTGAATATTAGCTATCATCTTCTACATATTAACCCTGAGTTGGAGGTGCTTTTAGAGGCCCCAGAATTTAACTGTTCACTCAAACTTTATTAATTTAATTTTTTACTCGAACTCTAATAGTTTAATTTTTCGGTGTAACTCGATTAATCGTATTGTTTTCTCAAACTCTATAAATTTAATTGTTCACTCAAACTCTAATAATCTAATTGTTTACTTTGTTTACTATAACACCGTGAAAGACCTTTTTGAAAAGTTATAGATTTTTTGATCAATCTTCACATTATACCTATATATTACACCTGTATTTTGCACAAATACCACTCACTTCAAAGAAATGTGTATCTAACATGCAAAAAAAACAGAAAACATTTTAATTTTTAACTTTCAACTTGTTTTTTATAACTTCAACGAAATAAATTTTTGGTTTCAATGAATTAGCGATTACTTCCACTAGATGATCGTCTTGTTGACGATCTTTTCGTCTTGTTGACGATCTAACTTTTGTGTCTTGTTGTTGAAAAATCTTACGGCCTTCAATACTCAGCAGTAGAGTTTGGGTGCTGCGAGCAGCTGTGGTCTCAGATAGATGAACACAAGTTTCTTAGATTCTTGTATTCGCATTGAAGCCCAGCAGGAGGGAAACAAGAGCGCTTTCGAGTCCTCCATCAATGGCCCAAGTTCAGAGAACTGATAATACTTGAGCAGGCCTTCGAAAAACAGAAAATTCCTAAAATAAACTTCGTCTTATTTGATTGGAAGTTGGCCAAGTAGGTTGGTGGAGATAAGGGGTCGTGTAAGAGAGCAAGAAGGAGATAACCTGTTACTCGGGTTCACTTTTTTCTGTACCAGTTCACCTGAGTGTAGAGATGAAAAAAAAATTTTTGAACAGTTAATTTGAATGTCATATAATTACAAACACTTCTGTGTAATAACATTGCATTGTATGAGTATTTAAGTTCGAATAGAAAAGCAGTCAAATTTAACGAGAGTGATTGTCTTTATTCGAACATTAAAGGAAACAACTTTTTGACTTATTCACTAAAAGTGTTATATGAAATATCAATTCTATAATCCTCAAACGGTTACTGATAAATTTGTGTTTCTTTGGTTTAACCTTCTGACACAAAGCGATGGGATTCCCATTTTTCAGCATTTGCATGCTTGCGAACTTAAAATTTATTACAGCTCTTGGTTAAACCCAACTTCATTTCATGCCCCAGTTTCCTTGACAGCAAATCAATGGATATTTTTAGCTACAACCATTATTTTAGACTTTAGTTTGGGAGCAATTTTGCGTGGCGAAATGTGTATGCTGTTGTCTTATCTGTGAGTGGATGAGGTAATTGATTGTCAGGGTGTGGGGCGCCGAGTAACACTTGATAGTAACAACGCTGATTGCAATATTGGGATCCAGACATGCAATCTTCTGCTTTCTCAAGTGGACTGACCCACTCCCTCTGAGTGTTTAGTTTCACTATATTTTACTTGCTAAATTACTCGGCTTTTACTTAAGAAAACAGTAGGTTCACCTGCATCAAAAATTCTTTTAAACACGGTTCACGGCTGTGTTTCTGCCAATATCTAATTTGATTTTTAAGTCCACGAAATTTTGAACAAAAACAGAGAAACAAATTCCTATCAATAATTTGGAGCAAATGCCATTGAGATTGGAAATCAATGTTCTTACCCTACTGAATCTCCACAAACGACAGCTATGGCGAAAGCGTCATTCGTCAGAACTGAACTAGTCATTTATAACCCGATATAGCCATTGCTTTTTCTCTCCGTCCACCATCATGATTCTGTTTGCTCCTCTTGACTCTCAAATGTGATATTCTTTTCCTACAAAGCCTGTTCACATGCACTTGTTAATTATAAACCTGTTTTTCACTCTAACACGCAAAACAACATCTCATCAATTTTTGTTTTCAATCGATCCTCACTTTATTGGTCAGACTGAGTCACATCCAGGGTCATGGGTAGCTCCTGAAAAAATAAATGTTTGCAATATTTTACAACATTAATAATACTTCGGAACAGTGTTACTATTTTTCCTATGAGTTGGATTGATTAAAAAATAATACACGATTTGTATCTATCTATTTTGAAATTTCGTCTTTTTTAAAATTGATGAGAATTAATTCAAGAGAAACAGAAATTTAATTAGACTGAATTCATTGCAGATGTAAAAATACAATGTAACTTCAAATAAGTGACTATGAACAAAAAGCTGAAAGAAATTCCCAATTTGATCATTTTTTTCCATAAAGTTTGGATTAAATCTTCAAGATTTGCATCACTCGTGAACGTTTACTTCATCTTTCCTGCTTTGAAAGCAACCATTTATCTGCGTGAAGTTTCACAAATAATCATAATGCATAAACTTACTAATTTCAGAATTTTGAATCAATGCATAAATAAGTGGTAAGAACAATGTCCCCACAATATTTGTTCCCTGTAGCTACGAAGTTGAACCTAATTTTCAACGTACATAATTGTTTCTTATTACATTGTTTATCGTATTGTGGAAGAGTGTTCATGCAAATTGAAATTATGTTCAGGCAACCACGATAGTAAAATTACATATGTTTCAAGAACGCAGTGTTGGTTCTCTGCTGTCGAGGAGATGCTCAGGTCATGTAGCGTATCATGAACAACAAAAAAAAACAGAATTCCCTGAAGAAGAAACGCTGGGATTTTGGTGGAGTTCATGTGTTTTCGCTCTACATATTCCACAGAAACTGAAGAGGCTCAATATTTGATGCATGGAAAATGTACTGCTCATGTTACCTTTGTCAATGTTTTTGGAATAGCAATGGTCTTTGGCGAAGAGTTTTATTAGGCTACGAGCGAACAATAACACGCAATTTTCATGATGAGCTAGGCTCTTCACTTCATATATAAATGTTTATCTTCATGAAACATCCCACGCTCGGAACGTTATCTAAAAATCAGCCACTAAAATGGCTTCTCTTACACTTATTAACCCAATAAGCCCTTCACACACATGACCTCGATAACAAATTTTAGAGGAAATTCTTATCTGAAGTGTTATTCTTACTTTTAAAAAAGCAACTTCGCATGCATAGCTGACAAGGTCTTAAAATTTTGAGGCACAGCGTACCATGACTCCTAAGATAAAGCTTGAGCTATAGCAGAGCCCTTGATCGAATAATGATAGTCTGCTGTTTACGATCATACAAAGTGAAGATAACGGGCGCAAATGATGCTCGAAAATCGATGAAGAACTTGAAGAGTACGGACACAAGAATGAAATCGAACGTAGGAGTAGAATGCTTTCTGTAAAGGCATCCAAAGGAACTGCAAACCAGAAAAAGATTGTAATTCAGACAGATCATCCTGCTATGTCACAGAGATCACTAAATAAGTTAACTAGAATCTCAACGCATTCTATGAGAATTCATTTAAAAAATATGTACCAAAAACATTACTTCTCTTTATTATCAGCTGATTTGGCAATGGCATCATTTGTACTTTGCTAGGAACAGTCAACTGCAATTTAATCACGATAACTTTTCCAAGATTTTTACCCATGAGTATTGTGCGGTGAGTATAATAATGCATCACATGGACCTGATAAATGGTGTTTTTAAGCTTATCGATGAAGTGATACATGAAGGAAAATTAAACTCTTATTTCATCAAAGATTATTTCGAAGAAATTTTTAAAATTGATTCTCACAAATGGATGCAAAGTTGAGATGAATGCATCGCCGTAATAGAAGACTTTCTTAAATTATTTTATTTCGCAGACACAAGTTTATTCAATACGGGCTTGAATATTTTTAGCAGTTATTTTGATGATATTGATGATCTGATGGTAAAACAGAGGTTTGTACATTAACAGCAAATTCTAGGTTTTTGTTGGTGCCTTTTTGGTGTTTTACATGCCCTCAGTTGCTGACATGAAAACGAAATTGAACAAGATTTTTGAAGTTAAAACAACTCTCGGAGGAGGGATATTATTCTGTTAAGTTATTTATTGTCTATCTGTTTATTGAGTTTGTCAACAGAATTCATGATAGAATAAACCAAAATGTTTGGGCAGCATTTGATGCAGTCTTTGGTACAACTCTGACCGAAATACAAGTAATGCAGCTCAATATTCCCAGCGATAACGTCGTGATATCGCACCCAACATCAAATGTAAAGGAGATTCTCTGTTCAATTGTGACCAACCTGTCCTCGGTTTCCGATAAACTTCTATGTCATATTCGTACTAATCGCAAACGAATGTTGGAGTCCATTTCGAGAAATGGTTAGCATAAAAGTAAATATTTTACGCTCAAATCTGAAAAAATATTTTGCTACTGTATGTACGTGTTACCGAAAACTGCATTTATTTTAGGCTGAGTTCGAAGTACAGGGTGCGACAACATACCTTCCTTTTTTAAAATACGTTTAGCGTTGAAAAAAGGAAGTTATGTTGCCGCACTCTGCATAATCATCCGATGCGTTTAATGAACCTTTACTTAGGTCTTTGGTGACTACTTAGGTGTAGAAGTGATGATCAGGAGACTGAAGGTTATTGCATCCGACTGAGATTAGAAATAGAAATGTTAAGTATATTTAAATCCGTGTTAACCATTGGAGTTTGGTTGAGTTTTCAGTAAGTTGAAAGAATATTTCCTGAGTGGTATTGGGGTCAGCAGGCCCCTTGAGACATCCTTTGGATCCAGCACTGCTTCCTCTGTTGCAAACTTTATTGGGCATACATTGTTTTTCTTTTTTCTCCATGTCTCATGGCCCATCAATACAGGGGACAGAAATAATTCAAGCTCCATTGTGCATTATTTAC
Organism: Trinorchestia longiramus; assembly: GCA_006783055.1. Classification (NCBI taxonomy): domain Eukaryota; kingdom Metazoa; phylum Arthropoda; class Malacostraca; order Amphipoda; family Talitridae; genus Trinorchestia; species Trinorchestia longiramus. The sequence continues at coordinate 176,336 of VCRD01000440.1, forward strand.
TAACGGGGCAGTTAAAAGAAAAAGTTAAACGAAGTGAACAGTTAAAGACCTAGGTTTGCTAAAAGAATTCAGACAGGAGAATGCAACATCTTTTCTCAGGGTTTCTTAACCTAGCTGACCTGTTTCTTAAAAAAAAACAGGGTAAGGCCCATGACATGTGAGGATAAAATACAGACAGCATACGTGCAGTTTAGATATTGGAAGCAATGGGTACACAATCGCTGGGGGCTCAAACCAATGTATTCATACGCAGTAAAAAAGTTACTTGCCATCTTGCTTGATTGATTGCTTGATTACTTACTAGATTGATACCTAGTTTGATATCTCACTTGTTCGATTGCTTGCTATCATGTTATCTCACTTGCTTGATGGCTTACTTGATTGTTAGCTAGCTTGGTATTCTGCTTGCTTAATTGCTTGCTAGCTTGGTATCTTGCTTGCCTAATACATACATAGATTGTTACCTTGATTTATCTTTCCGTCACTCTATATCAAATTACACGAAGGAAATTAAAACGTTCAAACGCTGGAGTAGCACTACAATTGATTTGCATAGACATCTAAACAGTATGACATCAGTTACTGTAGTTCTCAAGTACAAATAATATCAACAATGAACAGCACAAAATGTTGAAAGTTTTTCGGAAATAAAGACTGACAGAGAGAGTGTATTTAGTACATTTTCAAATCTTCCCAAAACTTTACCAGCGCACGAAACAACAATCTGCCCTCGTTCTAATAAAGAGCCAAGGTAATTTAAGACATTAACCCTACTATGTTATCATAGTCAGTTGAAGACCTTGAGAAATTTGTAAAATAAGTTGTTGAATGTGATAGAAGAAGTTTAACTTGATAAATGAACGTTTTGTCATAACAGAAAGAAAATGTTAACAAGTCTGTTAAATAAGCTCACTATTAAATAATTTTTTTACACGATATCATAAAATACTGACAATGTTTGGTTTTTGTAATATTAAATAAATCTTAAGAACAAATTCTCTATGAACCTCAATCACAAAATTTCAAACAAGCGAGCAAAAAATTTCATTAAGGTTTGCTCTGACCTGAGTTGAAATCGAACACTAATACTTTTCTAATTTTATTTCCGCCTACACACTCTCTAAAAACCCCATCACTCACTTTTTTTGAATGCCCATAAAATTCATAAACACTTTATCGAAAATAGTTTAACACTGCCGTGTTCCACTTTTCCAGAAATAGTTCCCAGAGAGACCCATAAATAAAATCCTTCCCAGCTACCAAATTCGGTAAATGACTTTTCAGAAATACTTCCAAATTTATGTGAAAATTGAAAGCAATCGCATTTTCATGGATCCGAAGGGCCGGACACCACGCGTCTCCGTCTCGGATTACTAATTGGAGTCCGGTGACTCCAATTCGAGAGGCTCCGGCACGCAGTCTGCATTCTAGTTTTCACCCACGCGATTTACTGACCCCTCATTTTTTACTTGCATGTTACGCAAGAATAAATTGCCGTGGGGAAATGATGTCCATGAATATCGTGAGAAGATGTTAAAGATTTTCTTCGTGAGAGCTGAAGCGAGCGAGATGATGAGGTAGAATCCAAGTTATGACATGCCATAAGAGAAAGAAGTGAGATTATTCTTCAGTTGAAAAGCTGGAAGGACATAAAGATAACTCGTGCAGCGCTGACGACTACCGAGCGACACAATGAAAGCGATGTCAATATTTACTAATTTAAATTTGCCTTTTACGTAATGAATAAATCTACTCATAACGTTAGTGTACAAACGCTGCTGTCTGTGCTGATAAACATGCAATATTTTTATCCCCATCAAACCAATACTGATTAAGTATGCACTTACTCTAATTGTAGTTTTTCACATTGTATTTTCTTTCCCAAAAAAATGAATTTCTAAATCTGAAGCAATATGAATGAAAACAAGGTATAAAAGGTATAACATTAATCAGTTTGTTCCTCTACGTTTCAATTCGTTCAAACGCTAGTTTTAATTTGTCGACTAATTTCATAATGTGGATTGCCATCGTCTCTTATCAATAACGCAAAAAGTGAAATAATTTGGCCTAGTGAGTAAATCCTTCGTTTACCACATAGCACCTACAATGAGATTCAACACCGTATAACAAAGAATGAAGGCCTTGATCCTGTACACTGAATATTAAAATAGCGCTGTTGATATCACTCTCTGTTCTCTATTGTATATATGCAAGTACCCTGTCCTATGTATCATAAGCATTCCTTATCGTGAGTAAACACTAATCGTAAGTAACGTAACTGCATTAAGTACCTATTGAATTAAGTACAGTAGGGTGTTAACTTATGATAATAAATATAGGCACTTACGATAGGGTGCTGACTTATGAGAGGGTTCTTATTACTATAGGGAATAGTTTCTGCAACACAAAACCGACGTTGTTGATCACATCAAGCGTTCACGTCTTTCAATAGATGTCATGAACCTACACCTAGCAGGGCGTGGTGGAAGCTGTAGGTCGTGGTGGAGGCTGTAGGTCGTGGTGGAGGCTGTAGGTCGTGGTGGAGGCTGTAGGTCGTGGTGGAGGCTGTAGGTCGTGGTGGAGGCTGTAGGTTGTGGTGGAAGCTGTAGGTCGTGGTGGAAGCTGTAGATCGTGGTGGAGGCTGTAGGTCGTGGTGGAAGCTGTAGGTCGTGGTGGAGGCTGTAGGTCGTGGTGGAGTCAGGTCGTGGTGGAAACTGTAGATCGTGGTCAAGGCTGAAGAAGACTGTATTAAACAACAGTGATTTGGCAGGTGTAAGACTCATCAATGCTTTTAAATTCTTGGAATCCATTCAATTTTTTGCCGATGTATATCATCGTTTGTCTAATTCAAGAAAACTGTCACGTTTCTCCCTACCATCATGCATATGTAACGTTCATAATGTTCTCAACTAAACCCTGAAATTTATTTATCTTCCTATCACACTGTCGCCATATCCCACAATAACAAGAACTTTTAAGACGCATATAATATCTAGCACACATCTAAACTATCAAATGCAGACATAGTGTATTCAAAAATTGTAGGAGTAGGAATCTTCAGGAAATTTTAGGAATAATTTCCAGAAAGTGGACCGTTCTGCCTGCTCCAGTTGCAAAAAAAAGTCTCCTGAAAATGAATGTGTTTTGACAGAGTCGACACACTGAACGCCTACCAACTGCTTTGATGCACTCATATCCTCAACCCACCTCCCCATCTCCTTCCCTCCTCCCTTGCATCTTGTTTTCATATTTAGGACAGAACCGCATACGGAAAAAAATTGCAGTTAAGAGAAGCGACAATGCGTCGCAATTTTACGAAAGAGGACTTACGATAGAGAATACTTACAGTACTTACGGTAGGGTGCTTTTTTTCGATAAAAATACTTACGATAGCGGTTACTTACGATATTTACGACAGAGTACATAAGTACATACGACAGAGTGCTTACTTACGATAGGGAATACTAACTATACTTACGCTAGAATACTTACTCACGATAGGAAGTGTTTATATTACTTACGATGGGGAATACTTACTACACTTATGCTAGAATACTTACTCACGATAGGAAGTGTTTATATTACTTACGATGGGGAATACTTACTACACTTATGCTAGAATACTTACTCACGACAGGAAGTGCTTTCGTTACCCACGATGGGGAATACTTACTACACTTATGCTAGAATACTTACTCACGATAGGAAGTGCTTACGTTACTTACGATAGGAATACTTATGATAAGGAGCAATACACTGTTAGCACGCTTGACCTAAAGCTTGTTTCAAGTATCGCATAGGTGTCAGTATACAGTTCATCATCGCATGACCTCAGCGGAATGTGCTGAATCGGGTATGTTTAATCTTAGAATTCTGTTTCTAAACTTGTCCTATTTTAATATTTTCGCTGATTTAATCGGACGATGTCGGGGTGAATGTATTCTGAGTCAAATGTGAAATATGTATCGGACTGCGCAGGTGAGGTGAGGTCGTCCACCTCGTCAACTAACTCGTGATACGCTTCAATTGATATGAAGTCACAGCTCCGTTGGGTTACTCTTTTTCACCCCGTCTTAGCTCTCGTTGTTAAACGCTAAGTTCCGCCTAGGGTCTCTCGAGTCGGTTATTGAATTCTACGATAACGTTAACTAATATACTCTTATCAAGACGAAGAAGAGTGTCACTTCCTGCCCTCGAGTATTGAAGTATCTGCCGACTGCTTCTCAAGATGCGAACCCCTTAGAACAAGAAGCACTCAACATTGGCGTCCGAACATAGGAACCAACAATGACTGTCTAATAACTATTACTTTATCAGTATCTTCAAACTTATGCATCCCATGCATTTATTTCTCAACAAATGTTCCAGGATCTGAAATATAATTGGGATTCCATGCCACGATTTCTTAATAATATGAAAATACTATATATGTGCACCACATAGTCCCATATGCAGAACTGTCCATTTTAAATCATAAGCTTAAAATGCACCATCCAGCAGAATTGTGTTTGGTAGTTGCACACAAATTGTATAATAGTGTAGTTTATGAGATATGGTATAATACTACAACAAATAAGTTATTGTATAGTGCAGTAATATACGGATTATTGTAAAGTACTGTAGTACGAGTATATGGGATATTGTATAATACTATAATATGTAGGTTACTGTATAGTACTGTGATATATGGGTTATTGCAAAATACTATAGTATATATGGATTAGTGTATTATACTGCAATATATAAGTGATTGTTTAATACTGCAATATCTAGTCTATTGTAAAATACTGATCCGACAATAGATGGAAAACGAGGTATATCAAATAACCACTACTATAAATGGGAAATAAAACGAGAACCCAAAATATGATTGATACTTTATCGTTCATACCCATTTCGAGCAATGTACTTCGAAAATTAATTCGAAATTCCAACAATAACTTCAATTTTATCGGGTGTTTCTTTGATTAATCCAGGCCACCATTGCAAAGATCTACAGAAGTTAAAAACACATGTTCAACAAAGTTCCGATGTACAAATTCTGGCCTCAGTAATGCATACAACCTACTTTCACCTGTACATATGTCAACGTTCTTAGATATCAAAGTGATTGTAACTAAAAGAACGGATTTTCACACTCCTGCCAACAAGTAAAATCAGAGGAGAAAATTTTCTACAAACAATAGGCCATTAAGTGCGGTGCTCATATGGCCAGTATACCAAATATCTTTGTTTCCAGCAGTTACGCACTGTTAAATTGGCTCAGTTCTACATACACTAAATTTAGATACTAGAAGTTCAGGTACTGTGATTGAGGTGCATGTGCGTGATTGATGCCCGCACGTTATCCGCATGAGATTTCGGTAGCAGCCCAAGAATGTATCAAACGCCTCGTTCCTGTTGCTATACTCTATTCTATTAGTAGTTTCATTCGTTTGGTTTAATGGTGAATAAAGATGAAATACAGGATACATATGTATATATTTCGAAGAAATATAAATCCGATGAACAAACTGCGTTTAGCTGCAAATTTTATGTCGAGAGAAATAAATTTCAGGGCGAACAACCAATGTATCATGGAAAATTATCTAGAACATTGTTGTTCGAGCTGATGCATTTATCAAGTGAAAATAAACTGGCCAGCTTTCCCTATGGGATGTCACAAGGCATAGGAAAGTAAAATCAAATCGAAAGACTGAACACACCTTTATGTTCTCTGCTTGAGTATTTTTGAGTATTTTTTCACTGAAAGAACAAGAAGGTCAAGATTTAATCTGCACTGAAAACATTTTTGGAGAAAGAACCGTCCTCGTGCGGGAAAAGGACAAAATCTTGTCCAACGTTGCCTCACCGGCAATGATGCTAAGGAATTTTTATTAAAGTGTCGTAGGAGAGTTTACTAACCCTTCAACTTTGCTGATGGGAAAGTCTCTAAAAAAATTAGTTTGACTGCTGCCATGAAGCTAATTGGAATTAACTAGCTTTTCATAGCACTATTAACCGTGAATTATTTTATGTATAATTTCCCCTAACCTGGTTGGTAAATAGAGTAGCAATAAAACTAATCAATTTTAGTTAATAAGATATAATTTACAGTACCTAGGAGATCACGGTTACAAATGCTGATAGTTCTTTACTATTACAATGAATTTTTATCCCACCACCCTCAACCTCTTAATTTTAGTTCCGCCTCAAAAGAAGAAATTTAGAGGGAAAGTAATGAGAAAAATGACATGAGAAATGTGTAGTGTCTCTAATTCTAAAAGATTGAGTTCAGAATTTGTGTGTAGAAGAATAAGAGCACAGTAGCATCATGCACAAAAATATGTTTCTGTTCATTCAGTCTAACTTAAAAATTCATGATTATTTTATTCCGCGCTTGACCACCTGCGAGAAAACTAAACAGCTCCATAAATTAATAAATGCAACGAAGAAAGTGCTGGGTTTGAGATGTCTGATAAAATTATGATACATTTTCCGAAGAAAATGATTCAACTACATAAAATAAACTCGAAAGCGGAAATGGTTCTCCGTTACAATATATAAAAACCTTGACAGTCCCCATCAAAATATCAAAGAAACCCTTCAAATTTTTGAGAGAAAAGATAAAGACGTATGAGAAAAATCTGGTGAAGTAATGAATCTCCCTCAGGAGCTTGAGCAAAATTTGGTGACCCAATAAAGAGGCTGGCGAGGCGGGGGTAAATGAGCGTTATTGGCTACGAGGCCGCTGGGGGCCCCACAGCACAAAGAGGGGCCTGATAACTGGGCCTTTTAAAACACCAGCTATTGCTAGAAGTGGTGGTCAGAGTGACTAGGTGTGTGGTCGGGGAAAGAGAGGGTGGTTGTGTTGGTAACAGTTAGTGCAGTTGTTGATCGGGGAGTGATGGTGGGGCGTGAGCTTTCTGAGCACGAGAATAAGCGAAGCAAAATGGGCATTTTGGAAGAGGTGGCTCCTTACGGTCCGTGTTAAAAGTATTCTTATTACATAGTATTTGTACTCTTCAAAGAGAATAAAATATGTTCCTAAATTACTTGCATTATAGATTTCATTTTACACTTGCAATTCAAATGTTGTGACCATGTGAATCAGGGTAAATAAATTGTATAAAACTGGAATTCATGTTGAAGAAGCCCGAATTACTAGGACAACAGTTTCTGTTTAGAAAATGCAGCCAAAACTCACAATATCTCCAACTGAAACTGTCATTATTTTACTGTCGGTAACAAGGCATTTACTTCAAACTTATTTTGAAGTTCAACTCGATTGCAACTCTGATTCTGAAAGCAGTCACTGTGTGATTTGGGGGTTACTGGATTCTAAAATTTCCTTATAACAATGAACATTAATTCAAGTAACGAGCTCTGTATTCGTTCAAAATCGTTGCGACATGTCTTTCTGTTATTCCACCGCTTTGTTGTAGAAAGTAATGACCTCCTACAAGACAAGGATCACCAAGGCTTGCTATTTAACACCTTCGAAAGTCAAATGAAGAAGAAGAGACTTTCCCACTCAGTTCCATTTAGCATTTCATTCTTCTGATCTCATTTCCTAAAATCTAAGCTTGAAGTGAAGATAATTTCCGGTCCATTGAAGTACAGAACTTCAGTTTACACGAGGTGCTGAGTCGTGTACGTTGTATTATTGGTTCAGTGGAAGCTCGGCTAACGACTATAGCTCGTTTTAATACTAAACTCTTGAATACACTTACTAACTGAGAGTCCACTATTATTAAATAATGAGATCTTCGGAAGCTGAGGTCTGAGAACCTTACAGTTACAGACAAAATTATGAGTGCACAAATCAATATTCAAAGTTATCACTCATTTCTTACAATTTGATTTTCTTGACTGTTCTAAACTATTTATATTCGTAAATAATTTCGTTGTTAACTATACTAGTTTGTAGCCTTTTGAATCACTCTTTCACTCTTGGATTGGGTGGAAGTACCATTCTTTTAAATTTTGTCTTTGCTCTGTTGATGGAAAATGGTTAATTATTTTGATTATTGCAATGAAACCTCAAATGACTTCGACCTTATTAATACATACTCCTATATAACATTGATTTCCAGCTTTCAAGACGGTTTAGGAAAATAAGGAATATTTTTATCATAGAACATATATTAGTTTTTTATTTTCAATAAGTATGACCAACATTTTTTTACATTTTTGTGATATCGAAAATTATGAATCTCCCGATTAAAACCCCTGTTCATCATTTTTATGCGTCATTTTTCCGCAATATGAATTTGTTTAGTATGAATCTAAAGTTTGTTTACTTTTTCGACTAAAGTCAAGACTTATAGTCGTTACTCAACTTCTATACAATTTTTGAAAGATATCTGTAAAATCCTGAATTAAATTTCTGAGAAAACAGAACTGATTCTAAATCAGAAGTAAAAATAGAAACTATACTTTTGCTGGATTTGGACTTCTCTTCGGGTAAATATTTGTTATATCTTCTCTAATTATGAACTTATGAAATAAAAATGGCGGTTAAACTTGAAGTCATGTAGTTTTAAGAAAAATTCTAAAACGAGTCGGCAGAGGTTATTGACTCCTTGAATCATAAAAGGAGAATTGTTTTCTCTTTTATAAAGTTTGTGAAGTTGTCCAGGTCGAAGTTGGGGCGCCAGAATAAATGAATAGGATCTGCAAAGAATTTATTCAGTCACAGAATTTTTAGTTAGGGAAAAATATCGATCAGATACGGACAAACACAGGCCAAATTGGCAAACTTTTAAAAATACTTGACCCAAATCTCTTTTTCGGTACCTGACTTCTTCCTTTCATTTTAAAGAGTCTTATGACGGCTTTTTCTTTAAAAGAAGTAGTTTTGAAGCCTTGTTTGTGCCAGTGCATACAATGATAATGGGCGTTGTTTTTGAATAGAAATTCGTAACAAGTTTCAAATAAATCTATAATGACTCTACCACTAACAAGAAAAAAACACTGCGACGTACAAAGAATAGAAAATAATAAAGTAAAGCAGTCTTTACACAAAAATCACATTTAATTATAAGAGCTGTCATCGAAGCGAATATAAAGTGGTAAAGTGTGTAATAGCAAGAAAACGTCGAACAACGGTCATTGTCTTCCACGACATCAAACAATGCTGTCAGAAAATAAATTAGATAATTTTGATGCCATCAATCTCTGCAGAAATAAAAGTTTCAGCACCGTAAGGATTGTACAACCTTAAAACTATTTAAAATTCATACAAATGACTCCTCTACAAAATGTAACGGAAGTTACACATATATAAATATGAAGGTCTCAAATGCTTCATTTGAAGTTCAGAAATTCATTTGGGACAAGAAGAACGTGTCTGCACAATTTTACCTCTGTGCAAATGATAATTTTAAGTAAACCTGAAGCGAAAGCAACGCTCTGAGTGATTTCAGTGAGCCCAATCTTCCCTCTGTGTACACAGGATCATCGTAGTTTAGTTCTCGCTGTATCGGGACAGTCTTATCACAGTCGTGTCTCCAGCTTAACTTGGCTGTTAAAGCACAGTGTTATTCCCCTTCATAAAGCGAACACCTCCGCATTACCCCTCCGCATAAACCGCACCACAACCATAAGCCACATAGCCGCTATCATAAACCACACTATCGCCACCATAAGCCACACAACCGCCACCATAAGCCATATCACCGCCACCATAAGCCATATCACCGCTACCATAAGCCACACAACCGCCACCATAAGCCATATCACCGCTACCATAAGCCACATCATCGCTACAATACGCCACACCATCGCTACCATAAGCCATATCGTCGCTATCATAAGCCCCACCTATAAACCACACCACCACTATCATAAACCACACAACCGCCACCATAAATCACACCATATCACCACAGGATAAAGTGGCCAGGCGCTCCCCACGAGCACGGCCTCCCATAGAGGGGCTCTCCAGCTACATGCCACGGAACACCGCCACTCCAGGGCTCGTGAAAAAGCAACTTCTGGCCAAAGCGTTCGTTCTTGTTTCCTTTAGCTATTTTCTTTATTTTTACCCGCTCAATCTAAAATATTGTTACAGCTGAAGAAAAGCGGCTGCTTCACGGCAAAATGAAAGCTTGGTTTTACTTAGCTCGCAGAGAAAGAATCATGTTCATTTACTGAAAATTTTGTGACACTTTCTCTTCTCTTGTGAAATTCAGGCATCTTCATGTCATCCTCAGTATCGGGGCTTGGTTGAGGTAGACAAGTTTTTCATTTGTATCTTTGAAACTTGAAAATTTATGTTACATTGATAGTAGGGTAGTGAAAACACGAGTTAATTTTCTGGGAAGATTTCTAAGAGTGACCATCTTCGTAGGAAATCGAGGACTGTTACTTACTTCATTCAACCTCGCTCTAGCGTAAATCAATTGATGTTTTTCTGAGACATGCTAGTTTAAAATAATATTTTAGCTACTGGGAAGAAATTGATGGTCAAATGGATTAAAACTTTATTTTTTACTGGTCTTAGACCGAGCTGACACTTGTCTGTCCCTATAAAAAAATTTGGATTCTGATCTGCTAGTGTAGAATTTCTTGGCGCTGGTTTGCCTGTCTTTAGTTTATTTCATTTGATGATATTCACTTGTAATTTTTTCCTTGGTTACTTATCTTTTTAAGCTATGCTTGGCATTTGTGATATATTCACAGCAATATCCAGTGTTCATGCTCAACGATGCTATTAACATAGAACTGATATGACATCCTAATTCTTTTATACCATTATAACATTCACAGTTCCTTTTATATCCATTTCAATTTTAGTGAATCGATTTTGCTATTATTTATTTAAGAATTATACAGAATAACGCCAGCGAATTATTTGAGTTTTTAGCTATTCCTGTCGACCCACAAACGAGCTGAAATTTAATGAGCAAAATACTAGGAGAAGAAAAGTTGATGAATGTGAAATCAGTGTCAAAAATTTAGGGCCTGCTGGATGTGCATAAATGATTCTCTATGATGATTAAATATTTAAAAGTTTTCCCACTTTGAAAAATTAAATCCTGGTGCTGAAACCCGTGATTTTGTTGAATGATTTTTACGAGTTCTTGTGAATGTCAAGCTTATGTATATCAAGGAGCCAGTGCGAAATTTTGGCATGATTCTATTCCCAAGCATAACTCTTTCATAATTGAAGTTTGTCAATCGTCCAATACATAAAAGAATGATCTTTAAAGGATACAAGGAAAACGAAATTACCTTCGTCTCGCTATATTTTTATTTTGAGGCATTTGTTTTGAAATTATGCGGACACCTTTGTGATGTTGAGCTCAGAAATGTTTTGAAGAAATGGCGGTGTATCAAATTATAATTTCTTAGAAAAAAATTAAACTTTTCAGGATCTGAATTGAATTCCTATTAAGTCTCGCTTTTGGTAAAGAAGAACAATATTCTTAACTAATGTGTATGCCCGTTAAAAATAACGGGTTTTAATATCGATATTCGATGATTTAGATTTAACTAATTTAAAATTTTTATAAAGTTGAATGGGTGAAAGGTTTAGAACGAATTATTGTGTTTTAAATGAATACTTTTCATTAATATATACAAAACTTCCATTCTGTATCTGATCTACCGATAACACGCTCCAGATAGTACCAAAAGAAATTCCTTGGTTTAAAAGTGAAGAAATTAAGAATCTATGGTATAAAATACATTTTTCAGTTGTACCCGTGGTATTATCAGAATCGGAATATTTTTTATGAATACATACAGAACTTTTATTTTGTAGCTTATCTACCGATAACATGGCCGTATAGGAGAATAAAGGAAAAAATGGGTATTTTATAGCGATCCGGTGCCTTTAACATCCACAATACAATGCTTATAACACATGCATACCCGTTCTGATTTCAGTTCAGTTCAGTCGGACACCAAACAAACTTATAAATAAATGAATACACCAAAGGTATTATTTGGTTTAATGATCATTTTATATTGAAAATGAAATACAGAATACGGAGTACTCCTGCTCTACGATTTTTGTGAAGTATGGATACCTCATCCATAAATAACATCATTCATGTTAGTTTGCTGCTAGCTGATCAAAAGTAACTCTTAAATAATCTGACCTGGTATTCAACTGGTCGAAATGTTCTATGTATAATTTTTGGCGCTAAGACTTTATTTGAAGCAAATTATCAACATTGTTCTCGAGAATCAAACAGAATAACAGTCAGCCAAGCATGAAATTGTAATGGAAAAACTAGTCTGAAGTAGCCGGAAAATATTCTTACGCATTGTTCATTTTCAGAAATTCAAGGATGTAAAACAAAATGATTGTTCAGTTACTAGTGTAAATAAAGAATATAAAGCAAAATGATTGTTCAGTTACTAGTGTAAATAAAGAATATAAAGCAAAATGATTGTTGAGTTATTAGTGTAATTTAAGAATATAAAACAAAATGATTGATGAGTTATTAGTGTAACTCAAGAATATAAAACAAAGTGATTATTGAGTTAGTAGTGTGATTCAAGAATATAAAAAATTATCGTTGAGTTATTAGTGTAATACAAGAATATAAAACAAAATGATTGTTAAGTTATTGGTGCAATTCAAGAATATAAAACAAAATGATTGTTGAGTTATTGGTGCAATTCAAGAATATATAACAAAATAATTGTTGAGTTATTAGTGAAATTCAAGAATATAAAACAAAATGATTGTTGAGTTATTAGTGTAATTCAAGAATATAAAACTAACTGATTGTTGAGTTATTAGGGTAATTGAAGAATATATAACAAAATGATTGTTGAGTTATTAGTGTAATGATGTCATTCTTCACACGTTCATTCTGATTTCGGCTTGAATTTAAATTTCATTTGAGTGGGAATTTAATTCCTAGTTTTAAAACCCATTTCAGCAGTTCACGCGTCTGAAACATGCAGTTAGTGTTTCGCAATACGTATAACGCTCAAGCGAACTTTAAAATATATTTTATCGTTACACTCGCTGCCGGTCAATTTGATGAAATTCCTTTCAGGGGGCGAAATTAACAATTAAAAAGGACTATACAGGGATAAGATTAAATTTTTAAAAAATTTGCAGTTTCCGACGGAAAAACGGCTTCAGCTCCTGTAATTCCACATCACAAGAAATCAGAAACCAATTATTCTCATGCATTCATTGTGAAGGAAATCCGAGGAATGTTGCTCTAACATTTGCAAGACCACCAATGTGTTTATTGGAGTATTAAATTAACGGCCTGTTAATTCATGATCTTTCATATATTTGCCAAGTTTCTCTACTCAATTTCTACGTCAAAGCAGGAGCTTCAATGTCCACAACATCAAAGAACGAAGAGGCGGTCCGTTGCTAACTCATACAGATTGACTTCCTGCAAGCGATAACATGCGTACATTGCGTAATCACGCAGGCCAAGTCAACCGAAATGACTTGAATGCAAGCATCAGAGAATAGTCAACCTCGTCAGTCATGGCCACAAACACATCTCCTAGCAATATTGACATGATATATTAAGCTCGACCATTTTCCTGGGGTAACCAATGACTCTCAAAGTTCATAGCAGAACAAGGGATAGCTACTGAAACAGACTCAGATAGCGAAGTGATTGATAGCATATTTCGTATATACCCATAAAAACTATGACGTGAAAAACTGACTGATGAATACTTAGAATACTTAGACACTCCTCATTCGTTTTTAGAAGTTCACTCTTCAGTCGTTTTTTGCACATTCACAGCATTGAGCATGAGTCTTCAAGCAGTTACTCACCAGAGATTGAACAAAGAATGTTGTGCATCAAATTCATGTAAAAAACTGGACTTTTTGATGGGTTATCACTGGGTGTCTTGATTCCACGAGCGCTAAGTTTGACTGTAAGCATTTCTACCCACACTCACAATGCTACATTTTGCTGCTAAAACAATCCAATGCCCACAGAGATTTCAGTTTGAAAATATACTACACCGCGATGATTATATAGTCACGATGTAAATAACCCAGAGCTTCCAGTTTAGATCCTAACTAAGCTGTCATATTTCAATCATGTTGCATTCAATAATCATAAAGAAATCATATTTCAATCTTTTTTGTATCTATCACTATCATCTGTTTAGAATCTTGCATGAAACTTAACGTATCCTGCGAGGTAATATTCCAAAATCACCAATTTTTTCATGGTAAATTCGGTGCTCGTTGTTGTGTCTCACAGAACAACGCGTGAGATTCGGTGCTCGTTGTGTCTCACATCGTGAGTCACTGCGTAAGCAGAACCAAGTTGCCTCTGCTTACGCAGTGACTCACGATCGTGAATTCAAAAATCAATATCATGCTCTGTTGAATGTACGCGTATACACGTCATCACACTTTCAGTGAAGTTTCGTAGTAATATTGGCATATGATCTTGGTCAACCTGCGCATGTACCTTGTTCAGCTAAATTTTATATTAGAAGTGCAGACATGAACATTCTCATATTTCTTACGTTTAAATAAACTTTTCATCCGTTTTTAAACTGGTTCATCTATTGACGACATTCAAATAGAGTTAAGATTGCGATCAATTTTCTGCGGCAACAGGAGCAGTTTTGAAAACTCCAAACTCTCCAGCTGCTGCACTGAGCCTCCAGAAGGAGGAAGCCATTCCCTTGCACCTGGTTCGTCGTGGGGCCCCGACTTCTGACGGCAACGACCGGAGGATGGAGAAACGGGATTACCCGCGCTGGTTCCAGGCCTATAACTACAAGGCGAGTAAAATAGTATTCTTTATAAGCAAAACATGGTTTAGGTGATAGACAATCCCGCTGCCGCCATGGTTGACGAGGCTAGAAGTACGGCATGGGACTTGAGTAACCGAATAATTATCAAAGTGATTATCCGACCCAAGAATGGGCCAGAAGGTTTGTTCCTATAGCCTCATTCTATTCTATTCTATAACACCTACAGGACGGAGGTTGTAGGATCTCCTCACTAAGTGATGAAACAGCATGCACAATTTCATGATAATTTCGTCCCTATGATGCGTTTCAAAAGTTTGAGTATAAAGTTTAATTAACGTTTGTGAGCGTATCCACAAACGTAACCTGATTTTATGATGCACAGAGAGTTTTAAATTTGCCAACAGTCAGTCAATGACTGGGTTTATTCTGCAATGCACACCTAACTGATCATTTTTTCATTCATTCATTTTTTTTGTAGACGTGTACTACGCTTTACAACAGCTGCCCGTAAATTTTACATTTAAATATTCACTTAAAAATACGATTACTTTATACTTAGCTTACTTTTTTCTGAAGAAACTATTCCAGTCGGCGTGCGATTGCACTGGGCTCGTAACGAATAAGTTAAATCAACGAGATTAATCTATTATTTTTTGTAAAACCTCGTATGCAATATTTTTCAGTGTTCGTTTCTGAACCTGATTGCAACTTGAGGCACATACAGAGAACCCAGACTCCCAATACAAAATCACATTGTCGTCTGATGCAAACGCTAACAGCGACCGTTCCTGACACTTTGGCCAAATGTAAAGTTAATCCCTCTTGATCAGTAAATTTTAAAATTATAATTCCACGTGTTGCACCAATATTTTAGTGCCAGTTTTCATTAATATTTATAATTTATTATTAAAATAAGGAGGTAGCATTTACATGCAGTGGTAGTCAGGAATCCAAGAGTAAATTTCTTATTTTATACAACATTTAGCCTGGCTACAAGAGATGTCGTCTATACGGTATGGGACTTGAGTAGCAACCCAAGAATAGGCCAAGCGGCTCATTTCTATTGCTTTATTCTTTTCTAGCGTTAACTTTTCACTGACGCTGTTGAGCCCAGACCGGTAAACCTTTTCGTTCGTTAATTTTGGATACTCCCTTGATAATTTCTAACAATTCAGCAGCTCACAAAAAACAACACGCTTTTTTGAGTCGCGCAAGTTCTCAGTAATGCTAGCAAACGATTAAACGTACACTCAGTAGGCTTCAATACAATCAATATAAGTTACATAACAGTTTCTGATGTGTAACATTTATGTAGCAGCATTCACGTTAACTTGTATTTGAACTTGAGGACCGTACCGCATGCAGGAAAAAATTAACTTATATTTGAAGATAAGGACCGTAGAGCATACTGGAAAGAGTTAACTTGCATTCGAACTTAAGGACCGTACAGCATGCTGGAAAGAGTTAACTTGCATTCGAACCTAAGGACCGTACAGCATGCTGGAAAGAGTTAACTTGTGTTTGAAGGTGAAGGACGTACACCATACTGGAAAGAGTTAACTTGCATTTGAAGTTAAGAACCGTTCCAGGAACCGCGATTCGAGTCTTGGAAGTCGTCTGAACAGCGCGCTGAGCGTAAGCGGTTTCTGCCGTTCCACCCACTGGCGCGGTTCCGAGGACTCTCTCTCACTCGAGGGAACTCGGTAGGCGGCGGCAGGGGACGGTCGATGAGCAGGGGACTGGATTCCCTGGCCGGGGATCTTGGGGAGAGGAGGTGGGGAGGAAGCATCACTCCATTTTCTGATGTCCTGGAGCCTCCTATGACCGCCGGTCAGTCAGTTCATCGAACTGTTTTTGTTCGATTTCTATTCTGTGTTTGAACTTGAATTTTTTCCCAGTAGTTCAAATCCCCGACTCTTGTTGTTGTTGTTCTTATTCTTCTTCTCACTCCATTAAAGAATGAGGCAAACTTTCCATTTCTCATTCATGAACTTTAGAATAAATATAAATCTTTTCGTACCTAATGCTGATCAAATCTTAACTTCATAGAAAAGCTCACCTTGTAATTCTGTAATTCTGTGCAGATGAAATTGAAAACTCTAAAGTAATTGGCTGCGAAAATTTCTTGCATATGCATGATTTTTCATTAATGTGTATCACGAATTGAGGGAACAAATAACTTTTGTACTGTAGTTTATTCTAATCTCGGTATGTTACTCTTTCTAATTTTCATAGCATCAAATCTCTAGAGATGCTCAATTTGTCTTGCTCACATTCGCTTGAGAACATGGCATGTTCTCGAGAATAGAATCTTAGGGCAAAAATTGACGAAACTTTCAGCTGAAGCTCATCGATTCGTCATTAATATTGACATCAGAATGAAAATTGATAACTCGCTCCGAGATATTTTCTACAAACTATGCAGGAGCCTTAAATTCGCAGTGGTCGATTGCTGCGTGTTTCACTTCAAAACACAATAGTTCATTGGCCTGCAACATGCAGAATTGGACTATGTCTAAATTGCAGAGAGAGTTGAATACCTCTGTCCTGCTACGTTCCTCTTAATTTAGTGGTCTGAAGTGCGGAATTTGTTAGCTGGAGAGACAGAGATTCCATTTCTCGCTTGGCCGATCTGTACCTCGCAACATGTGATGAGTTGTGCAATCCAACTGGTTGGCCTAGTTCATTTTACATTGTGGCTAGGAAACTGTGGAACTGAGTATATTCTTTTTCTTTTCACCTTTCTTGTAATAATAATTTCCCGACTTGGGGAAAAATACCAATGTGCCCTATACAAGAGTGACTTGATACTTGGACGAAAGTCCACGTATGAAATAATGATTGTGATTCTATCCTTTCTTAACTCGTTATTTTTCCTCAGAACGCAGCATGGCCCTAGACTCATCGTTTGGAGCACCTGAAGCCCCCGAAATCTCGGACCCGGAAGACAGAGCAATGGAAGAAGCATTCCGGCACCGGTTGGGGTCAGTGCTGGGTCGTGGAAGCGGGGCTCGAGAGCACGAAGACGTGAGGGTGGTCGATGGCAACAAAGACGAAGAAGAGGAACTTAGGGCGGGAGAATTGCTGCAGTACCTTATGGCTGTCAACGGGAAAAGCAACGTGGGCAGTTCACTTAGGTTTGGCTTTACGAAGTGAACAGCGAATACATACTCAGATATGTGGAGGGTAGAGTCATTGTGCTGGACCGTGCGTGGGCGTATAGTGGTGGTAATGAAGAAATTTGTCCTATGTGACTTTGTAGTTCTCTAGTTTGATATTTCGATTTCTTAAGCGGTTTACGCAGAGATTTCTTTGCCAAAGAGGTTCGTGTAAAAAGTGTATAACCTTAGCAGAACCCTCAGTATACAACGTAAAAATTCAGAGCAATTCTAAAGAAAGCATTTCAAAGTTTTTTTCAAAAAATGCGTAGTGGATGCAAACAGGTTGCATCTTCGTGGTAGATACTATGATTTGTTCCGATTGCTGTATTCTACGACGTACATGTACTAACTGTGTATTTGTGTTCTTTAAGCTTCCTCTATTGCTCTAGAAATAGGCTAATTCTCAAATGACATCGTGTTCAGATTTTGAACTTCCACACGGCAGTCACCAATGATAAAATGAATGTCTCTGCATTCCAGCGCTTTGTAAAATATGTATATTTTCGAAATTCCTAATTCATTCATTTGATATTCAACTGTGGACGGGGAAAGAGGATGTCTACATTTCTAAATTCGTTAATATCATTCCATCACTAATCAAGATTCCACAACGGTCTGATTCTACTCAATCACATGTTTTATTGGCAAAATGCACTGTTTACTTCTATCTGTGTCACAGAAACTAAAAGACGTGTACTACTACATTTACGAAAGAGACATATGGTATCAAGCGTTACTGATGTTCCTTCCGCACATGGATGTACAATAGCTCAGCTATGTAAGTAGATACAGGGGGGCAAAAATACTATTTCAAAACCAAAACAATTTTAAAAAAAGCATTTCAAGGTTTTACTTTGACAAATAGTAAGTAATTTACTAATTTACGTCTTGAAAAAAATATTCTAAATGCTGGCCCTTTGCCCTCATTACTTTGCGAAATCTTTTAGGAAAGTCCTTAATAGCTGCACGAACTACTTCTAATGGTATTTTCTCCAGCGTTTATTCAATTTTGACTTTAGAGCTTTAATACTCTGGCAAGGAGTACACCGAGCTTCACCTTGATAATTAATTTTATAAAATTACATTGGTAGTATTTGGAAAACAATATTTATCAAAATTGATTTGAAAATGTGTAACAGAAATTATGCCCCGCCCTGTAGTAGTGTCCAGTGCTGTCCTAAAGCGTGTTAAAAAACGTAACTTTTTTAACCATCGATTCATTGAATGAAAAAACAAGTTATTTTAGAGTCTTTGAAAAATATGGTGGGAATTTTAATATCAGGTTGACATTGGCGTGGGCATGAAGTCAAATAGAACGTAGGTCTCTACTTTAGCTTGAAAGAGCGAAACCAATGCAAAACTTCAGCAATGAGATGCTTGAGTGTGAAACTAACATTACGATCAAATAAGTAAAATATTTCTAATGCTTATAAACGATAACAGAGACCACAATATTTATTCACAACTAACACATATATGTGCAACGTGTAGCTACAGAAATAACATTCTAGTCAAAATTGTTGCTTGTCAGTACTAAATATGGCATGCTTAGTGTTTACCAATTAGAGTCAAATTTGTATGTTGTACTCTTGTGAATCGTAATGTGTGAAGTACGAACATTTCCGTATTATTACGGAAAAAGTACACAAGTTGAGTAAGTTCTGGACAGAGTTGGTCAAAACTGATGTGGTTTTGGTAGCGGCAGAGAGGATAATGTTTGAGATAGATGGTGGTAAAGTAAAAAAGTTTACTATTTCATAGTCAAATATTGCCTGACAACTGACCGTTTTACATAGAATGTTATCATGACAATAATATTGAACGTGTAGATTGGTTGTTTGTGTTCGTCGCCCAGCCATCTGTGACGTTATCTTGATTGAATCAAGATAATTCTTGATTGAATTAATTGATTAATAGTTGTTGTACGATTATAAAATCAACTTTGTGAAAATGAAGTATGTAATCAGTTAAACAGATGTTTATAGTGGTTTTATCCTGCGTAATATTTTATTCGCGATTTCGCCTGAGATGATTTTATTCTAGAAACTGAACTCGTGGGAAGCTCATCCAACAAGGGTATGAGACACGTACTACCTTTCTAATTACGTTCATTACTATTCAATCTTTTATAAGATTGGTTTTTTGAAAGTACTATTCCATCTTTCCGATCATTGAATTTAAAGATGGTTGGACGCCCGGCTTCATGTCCATTTTTTGGTAGAAATATTTATCATTTTAGTTGACAGGTTCGAG
The DNA here is from genome assembly GCA_006783055.1 of Trinorchestia longiramus. NCBI lineage: Eukaryota > Metazoa > Arthropoda > Malacostraca > Amphipoda > Talitridae > Trinorchestia > Trinorchestia longiramus. Next base: position 196,447 of record VCRD01000440.1, read on the forward strand.
ACATTGGTAACACATTGAAACGGCATCTACTACATCAATCTCCAACTTAAAATATCGATGCTAGGTATTTCACAAGTGTAATTCTGAAATTATTTTTCCAAACACTGATTTTTGGCCTCTCCCCTCCGACCACCGGTTATTTTTTTTTCTCTGAGTGAGGCATTTATCATAAAAAAATATATATAACTCGATATAAATGATCGGGCGGATTTGTGTGAGCAGGAGGAATTGATATCTAAAGCACCCCAAAATCGCTGGGTTTCTTCATTCTTCAGTGGTGAAAGGAAGCTGAAGTTACACCGCCGTACTTGCACATCGTGAATGGTGGGCTAGCGAGTACATTGTTATAGAAGATCAGCAGCAGATCCAGTGGGAAGACATGGTGGAATATCCCCATCCTTGATAGAATATAAAATCTTATCTCGTGTTTAACTGTGCGCAATATTAAAGCGAAATTATATGTTTTTGAGCATTCTAATATATTTCTCATGAGATATAGTACATTTGTTTCTATTTCCTTTTGATTCAAAACTATTTATTTTAAATATTTCTGCCACGAGATGATTCCTGATCTAAATAAATGATCTATACTAAACATAAATCTATTAAGCCCCTTTGTCAATCTCTCCATGCACTTAGTTATTTGTGTATTTAATGAAAGCGGTGGAGAAAAAACGAAAAATGTATTTTTATTTTCGAAATGTACATATAATGCCATTTGGTTTCAATTGATTTTCAGTTTTCATTCGAAAAATCAGTGTAAAATCACTCTGTCCCCAACACCAAAGAAGGCACGGATGCCAATATCACTTGTGAAATACGTGCTTCTTGAATTCTTTGATCGAGAAGGAATAGTGCACACTAAATTCCTTGCCGTCGTACCGCCAATGCTTTTTTCTACATTGAAGTTCTGAAACACCTACAAGATGAAAAAGGGCGGAAAAGTGGATAAATGACTGGATACTGCATCATGATAACGCGTCTTCTCTTACGCCACTTCTTGTCCGGCTGTTCATGACTGGGAAGAATCTAGCTGCAGTTCTGTATCCACCATAGTCTTTCGACTCGGTACCATGCGACTACTGATGTTGCCGAAACTGAAAAGCAATCAATTGAGAAAAGGAATCAAGATGCAAAGGAAGAAATTTAATTCTGTTGAAAACATCAAGTCAAATACGACAGAACGCTTGAAGTTGTTGAAGAAAGAGGACTTCCAGGCATCTTTCGCACAGAAGCAGGAAAGTTGGAACAAGTGAGTATGTGCAAAAGAAGAGTGGTTTGAAGAAGGTCAGTGACCAAACATGCTAATGTTCGCGATTTAATAAATATTCACCTATTTACCAAACTTGTTGGTGACCCCTCGTAAAAGAGTGGAAACTCATAGTACCCTCGTGATTGATTTAATCTTTAAAAATAAACGGCATTATATTAACTTACCAGGAATAAAGATCTTTTTATCTCTCTTTCGTCAATTTTGCTAGTATTTAACATACACACTTATATCTCAGATCCTTTTACCGTATCATGGTCATGGCTGGGTATATAAAAAGTTGTAATATTCCAATACTGGGGAAGGACGAGCGAGCATAACAAAATGAATGATAATACTCTTTCTGATCACTAAACAGAGTCACTTTTGAGTCAAAGCTGCTTTCAGACAATATAGTTGATAACAGTAATAATTTGCATCAATTATTTAGTTATCGTCTAACAGTTTATACTGAATTATTCCTTCACTGTCCCAACAAACATTGAACATGATCTTTTTCAGATAAAGTCCTACTCTGAGAGATTGAAATAGCTTACCTCCTCCTGAAATAGCTAGTCAGCTCATGTGAGACCCATTTTCCAACCAATGAAACTTTTCCAATGTGTTTCAACAGTTGTATGGACTACATTCAATTGTCCTGTTAGCCCTCTAAAGATGCTAGTAGGCTGTTCTGAAACAAGTCCTTCCAAAATTTTGAAATCATGTTTTTGAGACGCTCATTTTTTGGATCTTCTTCCAGAGTGAAAACCCAATTCGAAAAGGAGAAAACCATCTAAAAATCCTTTCACTCACTCCATTATCCCCATAGATATTATGGATAGATTTTATTGCTACACTTGCCTTAACATCTATATTTAATTCATATAGTAGCGCATACCTAATGTGATCCTTAGTTGGAACAAACATGGGAGTCAATTAACACTTAAAAAATCAATGAAACAACGATAATCAGGAAGAAAACAGTTCATTTCAGTCCTAAAAATTTGTTAAAACTAAAACAGGAAGAAAATCAAAAAAGCTCATTGTAAGCATTCTTTTCAAAATTCGGTTATTACTTTCGCACCAACCTGATATATAGATTTGTGTCAAGGACTACTGTAAATAGGACGTGCACAGTCATATAGTGGACTACGTTAGCGGATACCAGTTCACCGATTTCAGTTAGTCACCAACTGTCAGAGTGTGAACATTGTCGTAGTCTGTCGCTCGGTTTGAATCGGACATTATTGTTTGTTTCGAGACACATTGCTGCATTTCTAAGTGGATACAGTTTGTCTACAAAGTTTATTGCTAATTATATGTATTAAAAATGCCGAACAAGTGTGGGGTTGTGAACTATCGGGGTAATTACAATAAGGAGAACAGGCCCCGCATGTTTCGCCTGCCGAAAGAGTAGTCTGGGAGACAGAAGTGGCTTGATGTTCTTCCACCTCGTGAAAACTTTGTTGTTAATCCAGACAAGTTTTTCATTTGTGAGATACACTGGGGTGCTGACCCACATTTGATGAAATTTCGTGGTGGTTCTATGCGACCTGGAATCCCTCCCAGTATCTTCAATGTGCCTGCTTCATGTCTGCCATCTCCAAAACCTGCACCTCGCCCGGCGAAAGTGGAGGACCAACAACTGAGGTATTTGTAGCATGAACGGTATCACTCAATGTACCATTCATATTTCTGTAATAGCACGTTAAAATATAAGTTAGCATTTATAACATTAAAATATAAGTTAGCAATTATCTCATTAAAATATGTTAGCAATTACCTAATTGAATATAAGTTGGCATTTATCTAATTAAATATAAGTTAGCATTTAATTCATTAATCTCACTAGAGATTGTCGTAAAAATTATTACAGAATTTTAGCCTTATTTTAGTCTCTTTGGCAAGGTTAGTGACAACCCAGGGATATATTTCATTTATATTAAATAATCAGATCTGAGCGTTCCAAAATAAACAAAGGACTATT
>VCRD01000440.1:204613-247726 GCA_006783055.1 Trinorchestia longiramus
ATCGTCACAGGCAGAATACTCTGTCCTTCAAGAGCCATTTTAGGAAAAAATTAATTTTCATTATTAACACCAAGAGGAGTTTTTTCCTTCGTGCTGCCGCTAAAATATTGATCCCTGTTAAGCGCCACGACTTTGCCTACAAATACTTGCAATACCCTGCAGTGCTGAGGGCTATGCGATGCTCAGGTAAGCACCAAACTATTATAGTTCTGCGAGTTCTCCTTTAGTGTAATTCTTGATACTGACCAGCGTTCTGGAGTCACTTGTCGGCCTTCCTTTGTCCGCCTGGTCGTTATGGTCTGTTGAACATCACTTATATAGAGATGAATGAGTACGTGAGGTGATTTTAAAATGATGACGGAAAGGTCATATTTCTCTAACACATACATTTATTTATTTTTGATAAATATTTTGATAAACCTACCGCATTATCAGATAACTTCCACTGTTGTTTCACCAAGAATATGTTCATGTTGGTATGGCTAAGAAAAATTTCAATTGACGAAAATCTATTCTACTTCAATACTCTACATACAAACGTAAAAGAAATGTTTTTAACTTTGTTCAGCCTTTTGAGGACGGTACTTTCAAGGTCAATGCAGGGGGCGTGTGCAGAGCTCAAAAGTTGGCCCTCCGCATATCATAAGCGAAGGTTACATGGAGACAGCTTCTACTGGTTCCGTAAATTGCACATTGTGTTCGTCGTCCGACCATGGAACCCTGATATCGGTGATGAATGCTGACTGATAATAGAGAAGAATTCAGGAGGCATGGTTACAATTTCTTGCTTTTGCACTTCCTTCTTCGTCTCTGTACATAAAGTGCGTCTGAAATTATCATGTTAATTATCATGCATTTGTCGGTCCTAGTTTAAAGTAGACCATGTGGCTGCTTGAAACATGTGCATAGTTCCTGGACAATGTTTGTCATTTGTGTAAACCAACGCTCACGAAAGACCAATTCTGGACTGGATAGTCCGCCAAACTTTTTTATTGTCCCTCAAAAATATCTGGCTTGGAAACAATCACCATACTCTAGGGCACACTCATCTCATACTCTAGGGTTTTGGGGACAGAAATGTTAGTGCAATATTCAGACGGAAAACCTGGCTTCCCGGTCTTCCATGCCCCCACAGCAGTTACTGCTTATTGCTGTAAAAATATTCCGTTATTCAACTTTAGTATAGTTTGGACTTGTATTAAACCAAAACTTCGATCATAATTCTGGAACGGTGTTTCGTTGCGATGGAATCCTTGAAAAAATCGATGCTCAAGTGTAATGTGTGAATAGGGTGTTGTACATTCTATATACGTGCTAGCTAGCAATGAATTCAAGTCATTTTGCAGAAGTGTTTTACGTGAATTTTGGGATATGCATTTTTTACTCTAAATTACTAACTCAAAAATTATACTGATGCAAAAAAATGTTTCTTCAAATTTTGTTAAACGTTATCTCGTTAACATAAACGGGGATGTTAATGTATTTATTAACAAGCCAAATTATTTAAAAATAATCATTAAGTTATTTATCCCTGTACCGCAAATGGTATCATCATTAACACGTACCCAAACCGAACGAATCAAAATTATGTAGAATTTAGTTGCCGAGGTTACAATTTTTAAATTTTGTTGATAACAATTATTTATCGTGCAGATAAATGTGTGCATTTATGAGTTAAAAACGATTACTTGAGCTGTTAGGAGAAGTGATTGTACCTATGCCCTCAGACCTGGAACCAGTGCCGTGTTTGGGCTGTTCCAAGTTATACCTGCAGCACTACGCTGCTCGTGGCTGTGAGGCGGTGTTCGATGACGCTGTGTCGCGTTGCTGTCCCGCGAGCTTCAAATGTAGTGAGTCCTAATGGGCTGTGTCCTGAAAACTGGGTCAATATATGTCTATCTTACATATGTGTATTATATTCATTGGCATGTGTATTGTGTATCTGTTTGCTTATGTTTATACTGTAGGATTATGCGTGGAATATACAAGGTGGCCCATAAGTAAGGTACCTTTTAAAAATTATTATATCTCTAAAACTAAAAATGGTAAAGAGATTTGGTTGATTCAGAATGAAAAAAGAAATATGAAAGTTTAATATAATTTATAAATGACACAATAAAATACGTTTAACTGTGGGATACAATATCTTTTAAATCACCTCCATTATTAGTCAAACAATGGCGTGCTCTTTCAACGGTGCTGTTCATTACTTTCCTTAATGTCTCTGGTGAAATGTTGATCTCATGAATGATGTTTAGTTTCAACTGCTGTGAAGTATGAGGCATTTCTATGTCAACATTTTTCTTTAAGTATCCCTAGAGAAAGAAATCAGGATCACTTAGATCTGGAGATCGAGGGGGCCACGGTATATCACCAAAACGAGAAATTGTTTGGAAAATTGCTTTTAACATTTGCATTGTTTCTTTCGCTGTGTGCGCTGTAGCTCCATCTTGTTGAAAAAAAGGAATCTGTGTTATCTGCAATTTCAGGTATCAAATATTCTTGAATCATCTGTCTATACAGATTTCCATTAACACAAATTGCATCACCATTAGCATCTTCAAAAAAATATAGTCCAATGATCCTCGAAGACGTGATGTCACACCATACTGTTACTTTAGCTGAGTGAAGTGGACGTTCATGAATTTCTTTTAGATTTTCTGAAGCCCAGAATATGCAATTTTGCTTATTAACAAAACTATTGAGATGAAAATGTGCCTCATCAGTAATTATTAAATTCTTTACAAAGTTTTCCATTTTCTGCAAGCTGCAGAAATCTATTCACAAAATCTAATCGCTTTTGGTAGTCCGTAGGGTGGAGTTCTTGAGGTAATTGAATTTTATATGGATGATACTTTAGATCTTTTACCAAAATACATTGCAGGGAGGTACATGACATTCTCAGTTGAATTGAACGTCTCTTAGTTGTTGTTTAGGGCCGATCAGCAACACTCGTTGCAACAAGCTGAATTGAAGCTCCAGTTCGTATGGTCCGTGGCCTGCCACAACGTGGTCTGTCTACTGTTGTCCCAGTTTCTCTACATTTCAATACCAGTTTTTTATGCACTTCTTCGAAGAACTTCTTTTAATACCATCAGTATTCCTGTAATTCCTCTGAACTGCAGTAACCGAACAATTACATTGGAAGTAAAGTTCCACTATTTTTGCTCGTTCCATTGCGTAGCGATTCATTTTGGGGGTGGATTTAATGAATTTTTGGGCAATATGTTGTGATTGTCGGTAGACTTGATACGCTGGTAGAAAACTTTGAAACCTCCTCATTCATTCTGAATTAACCAAATCTCTTTACCATTTGTATTTTTATAGCTATAATCTATACTATGATAAGAGCCGCGTCCGTCTGTCCCTGTGTCACACTCTTCTATTCGATAGCTTTGATAGCAACAAGAATAAAGCTTAAGAAATACAAGAAATCATTCTATTGCATTATTTTTCTGTGGCAATTCAATTCTCTTTCACTTGCATTATGGTATCCAGAATACACAATCTGTTTATTTTTACAAATGGAAATTTTCTTTGGACCTTTTCTGTTGAAATTCATCATGATGCTTTGATATTTTTAATTGACAATGCGAAAAGAAATGTTTTAAATTAGTTTGACCAGTAACCTGGCTACCACTTAGTATAAGGCCAGAGATTTTGGAAATTGAGCTATTGTTTTCAGAATTGTGATTTTCTTGAGAAGCTTCAAAGGGATAATAGAGGATATTTCAGAATAAAATTCTGGCAAAAAAGGCCAACATGGATAGAAACGTGTCCAACCGTAAGAGAGAAGCAGCAAGACTTCGACAGCAAGAAAGACGTTGTTCGTCCGATAGAAAACTGATTCTCTTCCCAAGCCCAAAACTGATTCGTTTGGGAACAATTATTAATGGGTATTGCACTAGTTGTTTTAAAAAGGTACCTTACTTATGGCCACCCTGGATAACCTTGAACTATACATCGAATAAGTATTTTCATGTTTCTGATTTTGACTTATTTTGATATACATGCTTTATTGATTCTTACTTCTAAAACCACTAACAGTTCTTACTCTTAGACTTGTAAGGATGTTGAAGCGAAAATTATCATTACTTGCAATGCATTGTTTTACAGTTGTACATTTTTGCAATGAACTCGTGACAATCGAAGTAGTCGAATAGCAATTTTAGTACAACGCCTGTCATTCTACAGGCCCTGAAGTGCTGAGGGCGGATCAGTCGAGCTGCTCATACAAGGGCAAGACCTACGCCATTGGCGAGGACGTTCCCATACAAGACCCCTGCCAGGCAGGCTGCTTCTGCAGGGAAGGCGTTGATGGAATGTGAGTTTCTCTGTATAATTTGTCATGTTTGAATGATCATTTACTGGAATGAGTAAGAATGAGGTATTGAGAGGTTAATAGGTGCGGAGTACCACATTGCAACTAACTACTTTTGTGCAGCTGATCACGGATTATCTTTAAAATGCGACTATTAATGTCATAATGTCCTACATATAACCGAAGTTAATGTAAAGTATAGTCTACATCCTTTCTGAAAGGGTTAACTAAACTGATTTAATTTTGTCCCGATCTTCTTAATCTGACACTCACTACAGCGATTTATTCCAATAGAAAAACCTATTTTTTAACTTGAAATAAGTTAATATACACGGCATAAATTATTCCACAGGTAAGACATGTGTTTTGCTTTTAATGAATATCTGAAAACTAGATAGTTCCCGCAGAAATTTCATGGTTTAGATTTAACTAATATGAAAATATTATGAATACGAATGTATTAAAAATTTAAAACGAGGTATTGTGTTCTAAAATATTATTTTTCGTCAATATGAAGTACAGGACTTCCATTCTCAATCTTATCTACCAATAACATGGCAGTATAGGAAAAATGGACAAATAACAGGAAAAAATGACTTATTTTATAGTAATCCGGTGCCTTTGGTATCCACAATACAATGTTTATAATACATGTATACCCGTTCTGATTTCAGTTCAATAATTTTCTTCAGTAATACAAAGTAATGGGACACACACACAGATAGAAACAGGAAGAGACACTATTATAAAGGGTGTGGCAAAAGTCACATGACATATTTAGAATTAATTTATGCAAAAACTACTTGAGATAGAAACTTCAGGTAAATTGCAAACGAAAGAAAGGGTTTGGAGTTTTTATTTAAATAGGATATCATCTAAATGTCCATCATGTTGGTTTATGCGCATGCGCATTCTTTTCGTAACAGAATCCATCACTTTTCTTAGCATCTTGGGAGGAATGTTGCGAATCTCTTGAGAAATGTTCTCTTTCAAATGTTCCCAAGTATGAGGCCTATTAATGTATGCTTTTGACTTTAAGTACCCCCATAAAAAGAAATCCAAAGGGGTCAAATCACAAGATCTAGGAGCCCAAGGAATATCACCAAAACGTGAAATTAATCGATTTGGGAAAGTTGTCTTCAAAAGTTGAATTGATTCCTTTGCTGTATGGGCTGTTGTACCATCTTGTTGAAACCACATATTCCCATCTTGAATTTGAGGTCTTAAATATTCTTCAATGAATTTTCGATATGCAGCTCCAGTTACAGTCGCAGTTTCTCCATTTGATTTTTAAAAAAATAGGGACCAATAATCGTTTCACTTGTCATACCGCACCAGACAGTAACCTTTTGTGGGTGAAGTGGGATTCCTTGGGCTCCTAGATCTTGTGATTTGACCCCTTTGGATTTCTTTTTATGGGGGTACTTAAAGTCAAAAGCATACATTAATAGGCCTCGTACTTTGGAACATTTGAAAGAGAACATTTCTCAAGAGATTCGCAACATTCCTCCCAAGATGCTAAGAAAAGTGATGGATTCTGTTACGAAAAGAATGCGCATGAGCATAAACCAACATAGTGGACATTTAGATGATATCCTATTTAAATAAAAACTCCAAAACCCTTTCTTTCGTTTGCAATTTACCTGAAGTTCTATTTCAAGTAGTTTTTGCATAAATTAATTCTAAATATATCATGTGACTTTTGCCACATCCTTTATGTGTACACAGATAGACGAAGTTTCGTGAAGTTCCATGCAATTTTGAATTTCAGTGAAAAAATATCATAAAAGTATACCCATACGTTTTTTTCTAGAATATTTTGACTTTTTTCATTTACTTCCACAATAACGGATCATAAAGGCATTAGAAAACACGTTAGATCATAGATTTCCATTTAAAACAATTAGAAATGCAACATTGTTCAGTTTACCTGAGTGCACTTTTCACCAACAAAAGTTTTAAATACGCTAGCAAAATATCAAACACAGTTGTGCAAAAACTGATGTGTTTCTCGTGATCAACGTACGAATATTTGCTCATAGACGAAGTTTCATGGAGTTACGTGCAATATCGAATTGATGTGAAAAAATGTCATACTCTTTTTTTTGTGGGATCCTTTGAAATTTTTTCTCATTTATTGTCACAAAAACTGATCAGAAGTGCATCAGGAAACACATTAGAGCATAGATTTCATTTAAAAACAATCAAAAACGCATCATTTGTCAGTTTATCTGGGTCCACTTCTTGCTAGCAAAAGTTTTAAATGCGCTAGCAAAAATCAAATAAGTTTGCAAAAACTGATGTGCGTTTCGTGATCTACGCACGAATTCGTCATTTACTAGACAGTTCTGGTGGAAATTCCACGATTGAGATTTGACTAATTTGAAATTATTATAAAGACGGATATGGTAAAGATTTATGATGAATTTTTGTGTTTGAATTAATATTTTTCGTTAAGATAAACTTTTATTTTGTATCTTATCTACCGATAACATAGGCTAGATAGTACCCGCGGTAATTCCTTGGTTTAAAAGTGATAAAATGAAGGATCTATGAAATAAAATACAATTTTCAGTTTTACCTGTGGTACCATCAGAATCTGAATATTTTTATGAATATAAACAGATGTTGCATTCTATATCTTATCTACCGATAACATGGCGTTATAGGAAAAATGGATAAATAACAGGAAAAAATTATGTATTTTATAGTAATTCGGAGCCTTTGGTATTCCTAATACAATGCTTGTAATAAATATATATATATATATATATATTTGTTCTGATTTCAGTACAATAATTCTTCTTCAGTAATAATTAAGAAGTAATGGTACGGACACACACAGATAGATAGAGATGGAGATACACTGACCATATATGTAGATAATAGTGTATCACTCTACCTGTGTGTATCTGTCCATTTACTTGAACATTAATAAAATAACGATTGATTATGTGCATTGAACATTGATTGAACGTTATCCTTCGCATTTAAAGAATCTCAAAACTTTCTCCCATTGCATCCCAGCCCGACGGTTGAGTGCGCCCAGGTGGAGTGTCCATCCCTGTTCAATCCTCCCCAGCCTGGGTGTCGTAATCTGTACAACATTGAGCAGTGCTGTGAGGTCGACAAGCAGTGCGGTAAGGTTATGGTTGCCCTCTTCCTCTTTTCATGACGTCCTTTCATGAGTGAGTCTGTTTTAACATACATTTTCAATAAGGAACAATACATTTTCAATAAGGTTGATGCATAAGAAATAAATCTGAGATGTTGTAACTGTCTTGAGTGTATGCATTGTCTTAGGATTGCGTGACAAGTCGAGATTGATTTGTATCCTAAGCTTACTTGATATTTCCTTAGATTATTTGCTATCTCCTAGGATTACTTGATATATGCTAGGATTACTTGATATATCCAAGAATTACTTTACATCCCCTGAGATTGTATGACCCTAGAATCGCTAGATATTTGATGAATAGACAAGTTATGATTGTTGCCTGTGATTTCACAAGATTGGTTAACTTTAGAACACAAAAGTTGCGCTATCGCGTCCCAGTGACATCACATGTAATTCAAGGTCAGAAATCTAAAAAGGGGCTCACTTTATTTCAACAAAAATTATATAATTTCAGTCCCCAAGATTCGGTGAAGAAACCAAACTTGAAGTGTAGATTAACGATAATGTTCTATATAGGAACCGCAAATAAAGTAGTTACAGTGAATAAATGCTAAAATTTCTGGTAGTTATTTCTGAGATTTAAGTTGCAGCTGTAACCTATTCCCAACGCCTAAATTTGCTCGGGTTTCGCAGATGAAATGATTTTCTCTAGAACGATGCATGTTGTGAAGAAACTTGATCGGAAATTTCTAAATGATTTTGCTTCGTTCCAGGTGATCTACTAACTCCGGTTGCCCCAGAACAAGAAGTAGCAGCAACTACGCCGGCCCAAGAAACTGGCGCTGAGACAGAAGGTGGACCTCGCACCAGCACCTGTTTATCAGAAGGCAAAGAATACCAGCTGGGAGACAAAATTTACTTCGACGAGGAGCCCTGCCAGTACTGTGTGTGCACGGACAACTTCACAGACGCGTTCGGTGCCAACTGCACTTCCATCGACTGCGGCATGGACTACAGGTTTGTGGGTCTGTTGAGCTACGATGGAAATATCGTTCTGAGAAAGTCAAATTTCACAGGAGAAAAAACAAAAGTTACTGCTTTGAAATCAATGAAACTGCTAAGATACATAAATATTTACGTGTAGATTTCATACCACGTATAAACATTAGTTTCTACAAGCGTTTTAGAAAAAATTTTAATGTTACCTACATGGATCTTAAAAATGTAAATGAATATTACAGTTGCAATTAATTCAATTAGTTACTTTTTGTAATGAAGATTTTTCCTGAATTTTTCCTGCAAGATAAAATGCTTTACTCTCGTGATATTTTTTTTGGAGATAAAAATTTTACGTTGAAGCAGATACTAGTTTGTGGACTTCAGAATTCTCGATTTAACACGTTGACTCCGATTGCCTGATTGGTGTAAAACTTCACTTTGTACGCATAGTCACTTCGGAGTCAACGTGTTAAACATTTCAGGTAAATTACACGCGTATCATGGTTTTCCTTCCATATTAACTTCATTTCTTTGAATAAAGATAAAATTGCGAACAAAATATTTATCAAAAGTATCATGTAAAAATTATAAGCTGTACTCTTACCATATTTTATTAAATTTCTTTTCGTGAGGATATACACGTTGGTGCATTTGCAAAACTTTGATTCACAGCATTTCAACGAAAATAACTGGTATAATGCTTTTGCCATTACCTATGGACTTCATTTCCGCGAAGGAAAACATGATTGATTCATAAAAAACCTGTTCGATATTTTTTGTATAAAGGATGAAGAAAATTGTAAAAAATACAAAAACAATTCTTCAAGGTCTATGAGAGACGTTTGATAGAACCGTGTTACTGTCGTATTCGTTGATAAATAATCCGATAATCTTATAAAGGCTAAGACAAACAAGGAAGAAAGAAGGGTCGCATCATTCGATATGTAGAAATGCGCAACGCAGTGTCTAGTATCCAATAGTAAGAAACATTGTCTTCACAATGACACATACGAACTATGTATACTAAATATCTATGTATAATTGAGGTGCATGTGCATGATTGATGTATAAGTTAAGCGTTATAGAACTTTGGTAGCAACCCAGAATGGATCAAACGTCTCGTTCCTGTTATTTCATTCTATTCTATGTACGTACGAACGAGTACCCCATTTTACGAATTACATATGTATATTATTTGATTGCTCGTTCCACATTAGGTACGCCCAGGAGCTGCAGGACGGCTGCACTCCTGTCTACTTCAGAGGTGGCTGCTGCAGCATCGAATGGATCTGCCGTGAGTTATGAGTGAGGGACTTTTTGCCGTGAAGGTTAAAATCTGAGCCGACTTTCAATGCTCAATGATACCGAGACCTAACCTGTGAACGGGTCTTCGAAATATTCAAACTCTTGTTTCAACGTCGAGCCAAATTTTGGGAATCTTGAGGGTGTTAAATCACCGCGGGGCTCTGGTGAATCAGGTCATAGAACTGGCGTAACTCTTCAGCTCCAGCTCTGTTCTTCGTCCAAAAAGTAGTAAATACTTCCTAGAATGTTTTTTTCGCAGGTTAATTGTCATCGTCTGTATTTCCTCTATTTTCCATTGAAATTTTCATGTTCTCAAGTCAAGAAAAAGAGAACCGCTCGAGTCAGTAAAAAATGATCATGAGAAGGGAATGTAGAATAGTTTACCTCGTCAGTTCAAGTACGATTTACCTTTATTTTCAATCTCGGTTTGGTTGCGAGAGATTGTAAATCAAATCACAATACCATGGAGTGTATTGGGCACACGATTTTTCGAAAAATATAAAAAGGATAGCCGTTCGTGTTATGATGATTATCCAGAAGACATTCATATACAGGGTGACCACAAAAAATGTTTTTTTTTAATAGCTATAACTCGCTAATTATAGTAAGAAGGATGAAACAAAACCATCCGAAAGAGAAGGTTCTGAAGTTTTATCCAATATCCAGTATGATTAGCTAATTTTCCCACGTTCAGTTTCCTCTTGATAATTTGTCAGGAAACCGAAATAATTCAACGTGTATTAATTATGGAAGAATTGACAGAAGTTTGCATCGGTTATCGCAGTTAAACGAGCCGTACAAAATTCTCACAAAAAGACTGTTACAGAAGTAACTACCCGAAAACTTCATTAATGGAAACAAGGTGCATACGTCCACAACATGAATAAAGGTAATTATGGTCGCAGAAAAAGTGCAAGAACTTTTTGAAACACTAACCTAGTAAGAGAATTGATTGATAATGCCACAAACGGGATAAGAAAAATGGCTGAACAACAAATTTACAAAGAGAATCAATAAGGAAAATTCTTAAGAAAGAATTAAAGTTATTTCATTTTAAATTGCAGTGCCTTCAAACGCTTCATTCTGAGAACAAAATAAGATTACAGTTTTACTCAATAAATTAATACAACGTTCTGATAATACATAGCCCCCAAGATCCTACGACCTGTCACCGTTTTTTCTTGTGGGGCTTTGTTAAAGAAAGAAAGAGTTTGTCGAGCCAAACTTTGCTCAATAGCGGAATTAAAGATACTGCAATAAATTATTGCCTTCATGGACGTTATTACCTTTAATGCTATTACTGCAAATTTCATTCGATGTATTAACCATGCATTCAGTAAGAATGTAGACATTTTAATGTACATAGAATGCAGTTGAATAAGATTTAGAATCGTATTTTTTAGATAGTTTCTGTTTCATCGTTTAATTTGTGTATGTATGTGTGTATGTGTGTGTGTATATATATATTATACTCTAACCACATTTATAAAGCTTTATTGTCTAAAGCTCGTGCAAGGGAAAGATTTAGTAGATGACATGAATAAATACATTGTGGTTTTGAGTTATTGAGAACAAAGAGTTAACCTTATAAGGTTTGTTTTCGACAGCCAACAGCGACCGTGTGAAGCCTCTCCCAAAGCCTCCTCAGCCCTCGGAAGGTGAGCTGGAATTGAAGCTACTACACTTTAATTTACTTGATATTGGTGTCTTGTTCAACTAAATCTACTGATACCGTGGCCTCATCAGAAGTGTTCAGGATAGAGTACGTGCTATATTTGGCCACCATGACGAAATGAACATGGTCATACGGGGAACGGCCACAAAACTTTGCAGCACGTGTAATGTAACTTTCCCTCCATAGAATAGAAGTGGAAAAAAATTATCGGTAATGAACACAAGACATCGACAAGAAATTCAGCATATCATGCATTAAAGGTATGGTTAAAGTAAATCTCTCGTTGAAGGAAATGTCTAGGCACTGATATACCACGAGCCTCATTGCAGGCTCTTAGCTGCACGAACGCTTGCTTCTTCCTTGACGAGCTTTCTACTTTCTGTTCTGTTCCAGGCGTGTTTTCACTTCTTTTAGAATGGGGTAGAATTTTTTTAATGAATTTCATCTAGACTTGAGACTAGTCACAGCTTAGAAGAACGGAAAGCATAATTTTCATACGCTGGTAATTACTGCTCACTTGCGGGCATAACTGCTTTTTTTTAATGTTACCGTACAAGCTGTAGGATACATTTTCTTTTATACTGATCGCATTGATAATGGCTCTAATCAGTAGAACCATTAATTTTTGGATTCGAATACTGATGACATTGATGATTGAGTCATATGTTGATAATGTACTTATTCAATACCGAACATTTCCTGCTTTCAACAAGTCCTATGATAGGCTTTTGGCTAACTGACCAAAATTAAAACTATAGTTTGATGTTCATTAGTAATCATCCCCGTGTTTTTCTATCAATTCTTGGATCACAGTCATTCACTGTCAAGCGAAATTAGAGCAAGGAACTACTGGTTACACAACTCTCTTTCGAATAGAGTTCGTTGAGCCTGACAAATCAGTAATTAAAAAAAAAATGAATGTCGTCTGTAAATGACAACTAAATGTCCAACTGCCTACGCTTCCCCAGTTTTAAGGTACTATAAAAAATCACTTTTCTCGTTCCTAGCAGAACAGTCTCTTAGTGATACGATGTCAACATTCATGTTTTAATTGTCATTCTCTTCTCAACTCGTACACATAGTCCAATGACCCGTCCGAATTATTTTGAAAAAGCGCTGTCAGATTTGTTCTAGAGTTTTGATGACTCCTACCTTCACAGAGTCTTCCCCAGCCCAGTGCCGCCTTGGGGATATAATTGCCCCACGAGGCGAGTCTCTCCCCACCGACAACTGCAACCTCAACTGTGTGTGCTCCACGCCCCCAGACTTCACCTGTGTACAGTACACCAGTTGTGACGAGGCTGCGGCTGCCCTCAAGGCCGACCAGTCCGCCGCCGCCCCTGATGTTCAGACCGAAGAGTCCACTTGAAGATCGTCCTCGTGAGGTACGAAGTTCGTGATCGAGCATTCATAAACTCAAAAAAAAGTTTCATTTGGATCCGTTGTGCTTACATGAATTCAAATATCAACACCAATTACATTTTAAAGAATCCTATACTGACTTTTATTCATCTTGTTCCCCGACACACATTGATATAGCTTCAAACAGGCACTTGTACGTATAATAATTAATTATTTTTGCTAGGCTTGAGAGTTGCTATGCTTTCATATTTTGACGTCCAAATCAATTACACGAATGCAAACCCAGAAAAAGAGTCAAGTGCGACACAGCATCACCTCAACCAGGACAGCGGTTCACAATATGAACTTTTGACTTGCAGCGTCAGGAACGCAATATGAAAGTTTGCATAGGCATGCTGTGCTGCCGTAGTCTTGTATCATATTGACAGCACGCTTCTGAAATATCAGCTCCAAATAGTTACAAGGATTAAGAAATAAATTGTAATATAATTATACTCATTCATTACTGCAGAATATTGAAGCTCATAAATATTAACATATATATATATACTGTACCGGATGAAAAACAGGGTACAAGGTGATGCTTTGAATAAAAAGCCTGTGATGTTTCGAGCATTTGAGTCCAATTCAACTGACGTGCATAGGAGGGAAGGTGCAAAATTCACAGCAACACTAAGTGAAACATTTTAGACATCGATTTGAAAGATCACTGTAACACCGATCTGTACGTACCGGAGCTATTTATTAGGAGAGCTAGCAGGAAGGTGCAAGACGACCACGAAACTGGAGTTACCTTTAACAATTATTTCACAAATTGAAAGCTGAACAGAACACCGAAACCGCTTCAGGAAAATAACATCAGAATTCCCTTCAACTTACAAATTCAGAAGTAATTGGCGATTCTCGCCAGCACAGGAGGTGTGCACCCTTAAGACCCTTCATGTGACGACACCATCAACCAGCGCCTAGGCAGGCCACTTCGTCAGCTGGTTTCACGTCGGTACAATATTTTCCTTCCGTACGAAAACTTTAATAGTATAATTATTTAAGCTAAAACGCACTAAGGGTGCACGAACGTACTGCCTGATGCAGGTGCAGATAGTACCACAGCTACATGACTGCAATACTCCATGACATGCCCTGTAATCCATTTGAAGGCCGTCAACGTAGTTAAGTACGAAAACAATGCCCTAAAGTGGAATGGTAGCTATTGAAATACATATTTCTCATTACGACCTTTGTGTTGAAGAGTGAGCGAGAACTCGACACTAGTGACTGACGCACCTGCAGACGCTTGGACTGAGGCGGAAGTTTCACGTGCAAGATACGTGGAGCGAGACAATTGATTGAGCTTCACTACGCGGACGAACGACGAGCAGCGACAGCAAAACTTGAAAACAAATGACGATCTTTCTACTACATTCTGTATACACTACACACAAAAAGGCTTACAACATACGAGAGATCGCTATCACAGTTCACAGAAAAGATTGCAATAAAATTACTGAGACTGAGCTTACCTTCAATAGACAAGTATGACTTTCCACCACTCTTTCCTCGTTCTGTAGGCTTCATAGGACATCATTCAGGAGCTGACGTATCAGAGAGACGCTACAAGATACGAACGATTTCTTTGCGAGAAGTATCCTCCAATGATCACGGTGCTTGTCGTTCACGTTCTCTACTTCTCCAGAGCACGGAAAGCAAACATACGCTGTGGGATAACATTGTGTTTAAACACCGTGATTCTTTGTATGTTCTCGAATACAAGATGAGTGTAGGCGTTGGACCCAAAACCCGCCACCTCATCATCGTACTTCTTGACAAGAGAAAATACCCAGCCGTGCACTAAACAAAAACTTCACGAACTTAAACAGCAATTAGTGCGAAACAATATTTTACAACAAATTATCGATCATATGTATAAAGGATTATTATTATATTCCTGGTTTAATCACCGAAGACAGAATAATATGTATATATGAAAAGGAATATATAATTACAAATTAATCCCTTCACAGCGAAATTTAAAATAGCACTCGTGAAATCTTCCAATTTGACGCACGGAGTTCACAATAGCAAAAAGTAAAAAAATTCTACGATGAACGTTTTGACCAATACAAAATTGCCCCCTTTAAAATATTCGAGGCCTCTATCCCAAATCTGAGCACTAAAATCAGTAAGAAGAGACAAAAATAACGCCATCGAAACCATCACAGTTGAGCAGTAAGCGACAACAATGCAGTTTTCATTTAATGATTCTAATAAAGAAATGATGCATGAAAATTGTGAGCAGTTTGGTCCAAAACACCACGCAATGTTTCTGCCACGTTCAATCGATGCCATCGCCATCAAGGAACTTGTACGTTAGGTATTAATTCCGAGGCAATTGGTATACTTTATGTAGTAGCAGTATCTGAAGGATTTAGAATAGAATAGAATAAGGCAATAGGAACGAGCCGTTTGGCCCATTCTTGGTTCAATACCGAAGTCCCATGCCGTAAATACCGAAGTCCCATGCCGTGAAATGATTTGAAACATTTCTAGAAAAATACCAAAGTTAGTTTTTCAAATTGAACATGTGAAGTTCAGATTCTGGTGAGTATTTCGGGACTTGAAACTGCCGTGTAATGCGAGGTATTTGATGGCAGTTATTCGGTAGTCTTATGACCTCGACTGTGGCTCACTTCCTCAGCAAGATGGTACGTTAGACATCTAAAGGTGGCGCATCTTTATCATTATTATTATTATCGTTATCAATATATTCCTGTTCTATTTGCCACAGCCACAATAGGTGATCTCAGAAGCAACTGCCGGACTTTTAACGAAACCTTACAACTAAAACAAGGATCCTGTAGGAAGTTATTTACAACAGCAACAAACTTGGTAAGAGAAATATTTCTTTGACAACTATCAAAATATTGCGACAAAATCAAAAAGAAAACGTGCCACGCTCATTGCACACAACTCCTGATGTGTGGAGGCACTTAGCATGACCAAACCCCGCGTGGGGAGGCACTTAGCATGACCAAACCCGGCACGGGGAGGCACTTTGCATGACCAAACCCCGCAGGGGGAGGCACTTTGCATGACCAAACCCCGCAGGGGGAGGCACTTAGCATGACCAACACCCGCAGACACACGAGAATAAACATTTGCAGGCTTCACAGAGAAGCTCTCGATTGAGAACAGCTATCTGCATTTGGCTGCACCTGCGTTCCTAAACCCCCTCGAGAAAGTTATAAAAATATACAGTATAATAAAAAATGAATCCACAAAACAAATCTATCGAACACCGAACAAACGTTATGTACATACACACAAGTGAGAAGTAATCGTTTCTTAGCCTCGTACTTTATTCATTGAACACGCGCATAGAAAACGATCGCAAGAGAGGCAGTGGACATCTAGTGAAACTTTCATCGATTCCTTCATTTCCTTAGCAATGCGTGCAGTAAAAAGAGATTCGATATTATACTTCGAGACCAGCAACAGAAAATGAGGAGGGCATATCAAAAATGAGCTGGCACGGTAAGCAATCGATAATTCTTAAAATGAAAGTATTGGTCAGCAGACCTAATATTTTATCAAATACAGTCATAGAAGATGTGAGGGCATACGTCTAGTGAAATAAACGATATAAGATGAAAATTACATTATACAGAGTTTTACAGCTGTTTTCACAACAGCAAAAGCTTCAAAGCGACAAAATATTGGAAAGAAAAACACTAACATCTCCGCCAATATCATCTGTTGGTCCTGGATAGAGATAGAAATATGAGATAAAAAACGATGGGGTTTACGAAACTACCAATATCAAACTGAACACAAGAGATTTCCATAACCCGTTGTTACATGCCTAAACAACTCATACTCCCCTCATAGTGTGACGTTCTTAAGGGCATACTCAGGCCTAGCAGCACGCATACACAACCATATCACCATTACACGGGAGCTCCTCTCTGATCCGGTGACTGATCTTTCTGCAGAGTATGGATGATTCGGAGTATACACATATGATTCAGAGTAAGGATTATCCGAAGTATGAATGATCAGGAGTGCGGATGAGCCGGCGTGTGGTATTCAGAACAAAAACTCACCGTTCTGAATTTCTTTTCAGCTGTTAGAATAAAATTACAGATCGACCAATCTTCCCCAACACACGCTGAAGAGGCAGACATCTCGGGATACTATCGAGAGGACTCGAAAAAGAAGCGTAGCCATGAGACAAACTTCAAGCAACACAACTAAGACATTTTGCAGTTTCCAACCGATTGTATTTAATAAAAATATTAAGAAACAGCTTATCCCTCGAGAAACTGATTTAAATATTCGCATTGACAAAAATCATCAAGTGGTGAACACAATTACTTCTCGTTCAATCAAATACTATGCTCTATCAAACTTTTCTCTTCCTTGGACTATTTCATATCAGATTTCATTCATAAATTCAAATTGGAGACGCTACAGCGAACTGATAAGCATCAAAGTTACATTATAAGCAAAGGAAGAACCTGGCTGTGAAGTCAACTCATACACGTCATTTTATTTGAAGTTCAAGTGCCGTTTAGTGTTACCTTCCTCATTCTAAAAAAATGTGGCTTCTAACGAAAAATCCATCGCTTTACATCACTGGTCGGGGTCGAATGAAGATGCCAAGGTACTATTATATAATGCTCATCAATAAAATTTAGCACATTTCAGCGGTTAGAGAATTAAAATCTCCTCCTCATCCTCGTCACTGGGATGCATCGCGTCCTGGTTGCGCGCGAGCATGTAGTTGTCCATGTCGATGGTCCTGCAGTTGGTGATAGCATACAGGAGCTTCTCTCGCATGATCTCCTTGCTGGAGTACGAGGGCAGGCGCAGCTGGAAGAAGCAGGTTTGCGCGGTGGGCAGGCTGTCGGCAGGTCGGTCAACGCGCATAACTTGAAACCGTTGTGATAAGTCAGACAAGTTTGCTGGTAAGCGAGACCGTCCGGATACGAAGCGTACGAAAAGAACACGCTCCTCAGCGCTGAACGACTCGAGAATACGCCACAGCCACGACACTAGCACATCGCTTTCGGAAATTTCACGATAGCGCACGACTTTCTTGAGAGCGCCGACATCGATGTCGGGTCGGCCGCACACCAGTTGCTCTAAGTGTGACGCTGGCATCAGGGACAGGAGGGGCACGGGTACTATCCACGACATGCCTTCCCTCACGCATCGCACTTGGTCGTCCATCTCGTGAAGCCTGTAGTGAATGGTGCGCGCCACGTACTCGTGCCTGTTGGCAAACGTAAGGGGGATGACGCGGCCCCCCGCCACCACAGGTACTCTGTGACCCGTCAGGCTAAGGCATTCAAAGCGTTCCAGGGGAATGAAGTCGTAGAACGATTCTTCAGTAACGCCAGCCAAGTGAATGTCGCACAGACCTTGCAGAGACTGCATGTATTCCTCATCTACATCTTCCAGATCAGCAGCAGTCGGACTGATGTCTGCGATTAGTTTCCAGACGAGAGGAGCTAGAGGGATGGCTAGAGGCTTTTTGGTCCTAATAGCAACTCCAAAGAGAATGCCTAGAAATTTGAACCACATGAGATGATGGGGCTGGGTAAGCGAGGGGTTGAACAAAAATTTGTCTCTGTTATTTCCAGCCTCGGCAACAGCATTGGGGGTTGAAATGAGTAAGGGCACGGCACCCGACACAAGTTCATGACACATTTCTGTCATGGTGTCGTCAAAAACTCCACCTGCGTCGTCTGCACCTTCACCAACCAGTTTAACTTTCCAAGCACGCGAGGGTAACCGCAGATCTTGGGGCTTTAGCTTGACCACCTGTTTGGCCAGTTGGATGAAAATCGGCTTGACGATTTGACCGCGGCTGCTGAACCGCTTTACAGTTACCTGAGGCCCGTAGTTGCGGCCGGTCTGCATGGTACGCGACAGACAGCGCACTAACGGCAGCGTGTACACGCGGGGAGTGAGCAGAGACCGCATGATACCATTTGCCACAACTTTTCCAAGTCCACAAGGCCGGCTAGCATCAGCACCTAAGCCCAGAAATCGCCACGAAGAACTTACCAAGTCGTTGTAGTGCTGAAGTAATGCTAATCGGGAGCTTAGTTGGCTAGGAGAGGACCCTGAGAGGCAGGGGTATTGCGCGGGCACAGAACAAGGAGCTTCGATGCTCATCCCAGATCCTTTACCTTTCGGTTGTGGAGGAGTTGTCCATGCAGCGCTGTGAGTCCTACCGGCGCTAATTTGCCTTACACCTTTCCCTGACAATGACCAGATGAGCTGAGGTTCACGTACTGAGATGGTGTGGCCTAAACCAAGCTGTCCCTCTGTATTGTTGCCCCACCCCCACACATCGCCCACATCACTCAGGGCAAGCGTATGCTCAGCCCCCACAGCGATGCTCACAATCGTGTGGCCCACGAGAGCCATGAGCTGCTGAGGTTTGTGTTGGGATCGGTTTCGTTGCTCACATTGACCCGTCAACCGATCCATACCACACGAAAACACCCTACCATCTTTGGTTAAAAACACCGTGAACTGAGAGCCAGCGCCTGCGGTCACCAAACCCATGCCACACATGGTCTCTACTCGGTGCGGGCTCTTCCTACTATTGGAGCCTCCCAAGCCTAGCTTGCCGTAGTCGCCGTCACCAAAGCTCCAGACTACCATGCCGTCTACGGACCAGCACACCGTGTGGTTCAGCCCGCACGACACGCCACCCACTTTCCAGCCTTCCAGACTCATAATTCGTTCAGGCAGCTTCTTATTGGCCGTGTTACCGTGGCCAAGTCGACCGTAGTCCCCGTCGCCGAAGGTATAAAGAGCTCCATCCGCAGTCACTACAGCGGAGTGTTTGAAGCCACACGCCAGCTGGATGACCTGAAAATATTAATTATTTCAATCCATGGAAGCGCGCCGCTGTAGCTGCAGTAACGTGTCTATCAGCAGCACTAGCATCACAAAATAAAGAAATAATAAATTAGCAAATTATAAAACAACAGTTACGAGTGTAAAACGAAGAAACTTGCATTCATTCCGAATGTATATTATTCAAAACCAAACATGAATGTACATTTCAATGAAACTCGCTTAAGAAAAATCAATTGCATGAATATTTTCCCTGTACAGTCCACATGTGAGTGACACAATGAGCAATACAGAGGGACAACTTGTTTCTCCAAGCATAGCTTTGTGGCCGGATACTCCTTCAAGACTAAACCGCATTACACAGTTCAAGTTGTCACCGAACTACTGGCCACTTTATGTCAGGTTAGCTAACCGTTTAATTTACCACGTGTTCTTTTCAGATTATTTGTATGTTAAATGATGCTTTGATTAAAAGGATTTTTGTATATTTTATATTGCACTATGAATCGTGATGAAATGTTTAAAAGGTTCTATATATATATTTATTTATTGCACCATGAATTACGAAATATTAAACGGGATTTTATATCTTTCTTTATTGCACCACAAATTACGAATTGTTAAAAAATTACAAAAATGGTTCAGAAGAGCACACCAAATTCGGTAGCAGGAATCTTTCACAAAGCAACTATTCGACAGCAGGAGTGAGCAGGTGTTATCACTCTGACTGCAGGGGCTCGACTGCTGACCACTCTTGCCGGTCGTCCCTCTACATATGCAGAATCACACAAGTATCAAATCTTAGTATGTATATCCATGTTATTAAGAAGAGCACCCCTGAAGCACACGTCCTGCTCGTTAGGCTGGGCCCCTAGTGAATGACTACGTCTTTCGCAAAGTAAAATGAAAGTCCACCAGGATCCAAGTCACAAAACTGCAGGAAGGCATACAAATGTGAGAACTACCAGTGTTTCCGTCTCCGTTACTACCATAGTAATTCCATTAGTGACATTTTAAAACACGAGTGATATTCCCCTGAATTTTCTTTGCAGTTGATTTAAAACGTGATAGTTTATCTATAACGGACAGTTGGTGCCAGAGTAAAACGTAGGTATTAATACTGTCACAACGCTGCGTGGGGCAAGTGGCTACAAGAAATACAGAACAGCAAAGCAGACGAGCGCACCAACAACGCACGCACAACACAGTCGGCAGCAGAAGAATAACCCTTACTCGCGCTTATCAGCCATCTTATATACCTGCAGGTTACGCATGAATTGGCTAGTTTTTAGTAGGCGACTCAACGCAACCCGGTCGGCAGTACTGCTCTAGAACTACAACTCTTACATATATTTGCTGCTTTATTGAAACTGACAAACGACACTGCAGCACGCATCACTTTGGAGCAGTAGTAAATAATTCACTTATGGATGCTAAAAGTCGAAAAACCGTTAAATACCTGTAGACTAAATGCTTCAGTTCTCATTATAGGATACTCTCGTCATTGTTGAAATTCCACGTGCATTTATTTCCTTTGAACAAAACATATCGACTGCAATAACATAACCCCAACTACAGAAGACGCAACAACCAACAGTTTATATACACTGATGGGCCAGTAACAGCTCACGCACGAGGCAGGCTGAGTGAGAGAAACTTACTTCAAGCCCAGCGAGGGCCTCTATCTGCTTGGGCTTCCTCTGCCTGTCGCTGTTACCGTGCCCCAGCTTGCCAAAGTCACCGTCGCCCCAACTGAAGACCTCGCCGCTCTCTGCCAGCGCCAGGCTGTGACCGTCAGACCCACACGAGCTCACCACGCTCCTGATCACATAGCCTGCAACACAGTGTCATTTAATGATAACAATGTCATCATAATGATTTAGCCTTGTATGTAGTACAAATACTTACATAGAGCAGGAGAGGATTTGTTATTTTCTTGTTAATGAGAATTAGTTGAGGATATTCCCGTTACTTGGGTAGGTAATAGGAAATCTTTCTATTATCAAGATTCAACTAAAATTTCCATTAAACAAAGAGGACATCACAAAGCAGCTCTTGAAGACTCATTCTGAGGGCAACCGCCATCATCATCAGCCTGGCTGGTACATAAATCTGGCAGTGAGAACTAAGGAATAATAATGAGAACTAAGAAAAAACAATGAAAACTAAGAAAAACCAATGAAAACAATGAAAACTAAGAAACAACAATGAAAACTAAGGAACAACAATGAGAACTAAGGAACAACAATGAAAACTAAGAAACAACAATGAGAACTAAGAAAAAACAATGAGATCTAAAAAAACAATGAAAACTAAGGAACAACAATGAGAACTAAGGCGGGTGACGATGAAGGACGAAGCTGACCTTGGAGCGCCATGACGAGGGTGGGGGAGTAGAGGTTATTGGCGTGACTAAGTCTGCCCCCGTAGCTGCCTTCACCACACGCCATGACGAGACCTCCACTAGTCACTACGTAGGTGCAGTTCTGCCCGCACACCACCGCGCTCGCACTGCAGCTCAGGCTTTCCACCTGCACGGGCACGGGGCTGTGCCGCCCTGCCACCATGTCACAAAGGTAAGTCACATGCTAACATAAAGTACATGAAGCACATTTATTTACTAACAGAATAATGGTCATGATGAGAGGACAGAGTTTTACTCGATCATCAGTGAGCTATGTTTCACTGAAAAATATATTATGGTCAGCACTATCAGTAAATCCTCCATCTTAGTCCTATAACGTGAAAAATTACAAATAACTTGAAAGCAATGACGATCAAATTGAAAATGTTTTGATTTATCACTACCTGATACACAGAGACAAAAGATGACATATGAAGCTCTTCCATAAGCTGAGGAATATGACGGCACTCACACGGTACAATGGACGACCTCGAGAAACTCACCAGCCTCAGCGAGCTGTCCATACCGCCCTCCACCCCACATGAACACATTGCCCCCTTCGCCTCCCACTTGGAAGTCAGAGGGGGAGGCGGTCCACCAGCCCATGAGGGCCTCATCCTGCTCCAGCGTCCACCTGCCCTCAATGGGAGACTCGTCCTCTCCTGCACACAGCAACGGTGGTCATGACGCTGCTCGTTACGCCACCTGGCACCCTGAGCTGCACCAGCACCTGGCACTCTGAGCTGCACCAGCACCTGGCACTCTGAGCTGCACCAGCACCTGGCACTGTGTGCTGCACCAGCACCTGGCACTGTGTGCTGCACCAGCACCTGGCACTGTGTGCTGCACCAGCACCTGGCACTCTGTGCTGCACCAGCACCTGGCACTCTGTGCTGCACCAGCACCTGGCACTCTGTGCTGCACCAGCACCTGGCACTCTGTGCTGCACCAGCACCTGGCACTCTGTGCTGCACCAGCACCTGGCACTCTGTGCTGCACCAGCACCTGGCACCCTGTGCTGCACCAGCACCTGGCACCCTGAGCTGCACCAGCACCTGGCGCTCTGAGCTGCACCAGCACCTGGTGCTACGTAAGACGACACGTACAGAAGCTTTCGGTTCGTTACGTTCTCGTCATAAAAAAGTTGCAGTTACTGGTGGAATAGCATTCATAGCTCAAAATTAGGATCAGTTCTAACTCGAGGACAGTAGTAGGAATTATACAACATATAGGATAAGTACCATTCCATGGTTGAATGAACACAACGTACTGTATAAAAGAAAGAAGTCTCGCAGTGTATACATACATGTGCACTTGAGATCGTGAACTGTAGGTACACAATTTGTGTACGCGTAATTCCATTAAGCTGAGTTATTGAGACAGCAGTCTAGTAAACAGAGGTAAAGAAAAGTTCTGATCTTGTCACTGAGATTCAAATGAAGACACAAATGACCCTTTGTCACTAGGCCAGACAAGGGCCTACCACCCTTACCAAAATTTTGAGGTAATAGATGGTAAAAAATATGCTGACTGCAGCTACAACAGGAACAATTTGAGCAGTAATGTGATGCACTAGAGTGTATGCATCGTTAGATTTTAGGTCTCACGTCACGGAGGGAAAGGAGTGGGCACACGAAAGATGTGCCTACTCCTTCATTGCGTCAGAATGACGCAATGATGATTTTGTGCTTTTCAATAACTAGACATCTATGTGAATGCTCACGGGAGCATTAAATTTTAAAACCACTTTTTAGAAGCGCCTTGTGAAGATTCGAGCAGTTCTTAATCCAATATAAGCCGCTCCTAACCATTATTTTCCTGAAAGCACTCGTGTGAAATACAATAATTTCTGGCTTCAACCTAGCTAGCAGCCACAAGCTGCTCAATTACCATGAGAACTGGGCGGAATTAAGCTGTGAGTGTCAGGGCGTGTCAATACCTCACCTCGTGCCCTTTGGTTCCGTCTGCTGGGCGAGTCTTGCTTGCTGAGCGTCTCCGCCATACGTACACACGCACACACCGTCTCCAGCCACGACCACTCAGCCACTGCCGAGGCGATAACTTCATTAGATGAAGTCACGAGTTGCTTTATAAACAAGACCTCTTCTACTGAGGGGAGGGTGGGGACATGATTTGGTGGTTGATCACAGTGAACAGAACGAGCATTGAAGACACAAGCTGTTTACACAATACTGGTAAACAAGAAAGAACGATGTAAAACACATAAGAATGGCAATAATCCTGAAACTGAAATTCAGATTCTTTACGTAGGTCTCAACTCTTACGCTCATTCTCTGAACAACCTAATCAGTCACTAGGTTTCCAGCAGTGAGCAGGGCATGTATGTTAGGGGTGCTTGTCTTAGTAACTTGGGTACACGTACAAAGATCTGCCGCTTGTGCGGTTCCCTATGTGTCGAGGGACGACCGACAAGTGTAGTAGTGGTAGTCGAGCGCCTACTGCCGGGATGGCAGCACTTGTTCGCTCCTGCTGTCTAGTGGTTACCTAGCGTAAAGATCCCAGCTACCGATTTTGGTACACTTCGCTGAGCCGTTTGTGCAAAATTTTAACTTAGTATTGTATGGCGCAATAAAAAGATATAAAGCCTCTTTTAGCATTAGTTCGCAAAATGGTTTATACATATATATAAACCTTTAAAAAACTGTGATTCATAGTGCAATAAAAATGAAATATACAAGAATCCTTTTAATCGAAGCATTATTTAATAAACCTGAAAAGAACTGCGCAGGAAACAACGGTTGTTGCTTAGTTTGCTGGGTGGAAACGCTTAAACATCTTGATATTAATTGGCCAGTAAGTCCGGTGACAATTCAATTCTGTTCTCATTTTACCATGATTCTAAGAAGCACTGATACATTACGTTTAGCCCTAGAATGTAGGAACAACTTGAAAAAAATGCCACCGACCTGGTTGTTTGACAGAACAATGGAAGGGTCTGGTGTGGTAGCAGAGCAGGTGGTCCAGCTGCAGCAGCAAGGCTAGCGACACCAGCTGCTGCAGGAATACGCTGTGCACCAGCTGGTCACCACTAGAGACTGCACAGTACATCTTAACATCAGAACTGTGCACCAGCTGATTACCATTGGACACTGTACAGTACATCAGAACTGTGCACCAGCTGGTCACCATTGGAGACTGTACAGTACATCAGAACTGTGCACCAGCTGGTCACCATTGGAGACAGCACAGAACAACACACGAGCACAACCATCTTATCAATGGATGTATCACACCAACGTGGAGAAGCCCTCAACACAGACCACGGTCCCATCCCCTCTTGTATGGCACCATCACAAATCATCAGGAAAACTCGGTCTTCACAATTTACTTCCATCACAAAACCTCCCTGTAACGTGACTAGTGGAGGGAAGTACAAATCTATGCATCTTGAATTATAAGAATTTGCCAGTGAACCAATTTTTTGTTGATTCTTGCACACAAGTCTTCACTTCTTAAAGAGAAGCTATTCATCAGCACTCGTTGCACAGGACAATAGCAGTGTGATGCAACTTCTTTTTACAAAGAAATTAAATGTGACAGATGAAAATTTTTGAAAATATTTCATACGATAATAACATTCTAATCTTTCAGAAAGATTGAATCACTTCGTCATTAAATACTAAAATATCATCTCAGGCCTACCTAGGCCACTCAGTTCATTCGAAACTTTATAATGAAGCCTGCTACAGAAACGTACACATTAAGTCACTCAGAAGCCAATCAACCTTAACCATTTTGAAGTAATTGAATGTCATCTTAATGCATAACAAAAACGAGATGACACTTATTGAATACAATTGAAATTCATGACTGCTCGTTTATTTTATGAGAAAATCCATGGAAATTTTCGCGCATTTCACCAAGTGAGAATTTTAGAGCAATGTGAGGAACGATCACAGGAACGCATGTACACAACTGCTTCTACCACTGCACTGCACACGAACACGCGTTCACAGGCTCACTCACACAAACACACAAGTTCACAAGCATACACACGCGAACACACAAATTCACAAGCTTACATACACGAACTCAGATAAAACACATTTGAACACTTATAGTCAAACAGACACTAACATTTTCCACCCTCACAAAACATGTACAGATGATGTAAGAAATACAAAATAAGAAAACAATCCTAATCGAACTAAGCATTCAAGAAAGACTAAACGTTAAATGGAAAATTTCAACTTGCCACTCTTTACATAATATAAATAATGAAGAATGAAGCCTAAAAATGCGGTCATAATTATTGAAAGAATTCCGTAGAGGCTCACTAGCAGGCTTCTCCACATTGTACTGCTGGTGTAGGAGGTGCGGCAGGAAGGAGCAGAGTTTCTTGAAGGCAGGTGCGTGCTGCAGACCAGTGAGACCCCACAGCTGCAGGAGGTGCCTGCTCCACGCCACGACCTTTAAGCTATCGTACCTGCGCACACAAAATGCAGTCAGGGACAATTTTATAAACCTCACTTCAGATCAAAAACATAAGCATTTCAGGCCATGTCCCATCTATGCCTCCAGAAATTTATGCGGTACAATGAGTAACGCCAATCGTATGTACAAGGTCGTGAGTCTGTCATACCAGTCACGCGTGAACACCAAGCTACAATAATTCATACAATTGCACCCCGTCTCTCGTATCCTCGTACATTCTCTTCGGTTGTATGCCAAAGAACACGTCAGTGTAGGGCGGCATCTGAGTTTCCAAGCATTTCATCGTCATTTGTGTTGAGCCTGGTGCACTGGAGTGTGTCTGGACATGTAATGAAGACGACAGAATATGACGGACTAAAGTGCTCCTTCTTTGAGGTCACATGCGCGGTGAGTCCCACTATGAGGCTACTAATGTTTCTTCAAGAGCATTTAGTAGTTTTGTGCGTTAACGCTTAATGCCAGTTCATTTTCAGAACCATATATTATGGCATATCATAGCATTCTCCCTGCATCAGGAGAAAAGCCGTATTACGAAAGAAATAAATTACAAAAGAAGCTTTTTAGTTCTGATTCCGAAGTCTTATATCATTACGTATGCAGGCTAGAGCTACTCTTTTTCTGATGCTTTGTTCTCATATAAAAATGACTGAGCCGGCACGAGAGATGGAACCCTGCACTGACGCGAGGCGGTCGCTTAGTCAACACGCTCCTTCCTTGCCTGCAGGGTCAGCAAGAAGATAAGACGCTTTGTGCTATTGGACGACTACTTTTCCTTGTGCAATTAAAACGTGTCCATCGTTCACTACATGAGCTCAGATGTCAACCTATCGCAAAGCGCCAAGGAGGTGGAAGATAGTCTTGCATGAACGTCACATGCACTCGTCAAAGTGGAAGATCCTATTTCCACAGATCTGGAAACTAACCTGGCAGCCGTTGTTGCTGAGCATGGTAACTGCACTCAGTAAATCAAGCAAAAACATCGTGTTATTATTATTAACGTTAGCTAATCTATTTTAACGTGCAATATAAAAGTTCACTCCATCTGGGGTGCGTACTTTGTGCAAGTCTGGCAATTTTAACTGCAAGTATATAAGTAACGCATAATAACTCATCGATTTACGTGTACTCATCTCCTATAAAATAGCCAGCGTAGCTACATGTTTTGGCCATTAAGTGACAACACGTCATGACTATTAAATAACTAGATGTCATGGCGGATACACGACTGTAGTCATGCGTCCCTCTGCCTGCAGGCGATGGAGACTCACTCTGCAACAGTTATGCGTAGCAGGAGCACCTTCTGTGTGTTGTTTTGACAGATGACGAGGCCATGCCCATCTGCCCAGGTAAGCCCCATGACTCCTCCACCCCCACCCAAGGCGGTTTGCATTAGCGATCCGTTTTGCAGCGACCACACGTTCACTAGGCCGTTCTGACTGCGGTTCGAGCCTGCACACAGAATTCTAGCTCAGCTTTTACAGTAAACTAGCGTGTATGCCAGTTAAATATAACGGGTTTTAATATCATGCATTTGAAGGAAGAACTTAAAGCAACAGATTTTCAGACCTAATCAGAAAGTTTACGTATTTAACTCTAGTGGTTAAGAATCTATATACCTGAAAGTCTACGGATTTAACTACTCGCATTCGAGGAAGACTCACATCGTAATAATATAGAAGAAATTACGCACATAAAAATATATAAATTTATTTATTTATTTATTTAGAGACACATGGCGTTTTATTATATAGTGTTGATACATGTGGGATACATGCAACTGGTGGAGTATACATACGTATGGCTAATGTTAGCAAGAACAGTACACGTCTCTTACATTTTCATTATTATTTTCTAACACTGTATCACGTCATACACACGTACACTTGGATGTTTATGACTTCTCATAACGTGTGATACAAAAATGGCTTCGATTTCCACCGAACATAGTTAAATGGCGCAGTCACCGAACACTAAATAAAATGTGGTCAGATTCTAACTTTCTAATATGGGACTTGAGTACCGACCCAAGAATGGCTAGAAGGTTCGTTCCTATCGCCTCATTCTATTCTATTCTATTCTAATTACAAGTTACTTCTAGTTTCAGAAACTAGTGCGCTGCATCATGACCGTGGTTCTGTCCAACATGGGGAGACGGCCAAGTGCGTTTGTATGCATCTCTAAATACTCTGAAAATGGTTCACTTACATCTGGTGTCGTCACTAACTTGAAATAAAACGATCTGATTGATTCTTTCCCCATCTGACCCTAATTTATGCGTTGAAACGATCTTTAAAAATTTTCATTGCATCGAAGCAAGATATTAAAAATCGAGATTATTAAAATAAAATTAGACAGTAGCAGGTACACAGAGGTTTTAGTTATATAGGTACTTTAATGAGGAAATAATTTAAAAGCAAGGAAATGTACAGTATCATAAATACCTGAGGAAAATACTTCCATCATACGATGGCCAATAGAAAAGAGCAATGGTCGGAAGTGAAAGGAAAGAATTACACCAGTCTTACCGTAAATATTGACTTTACATCAGACTGCCAAAAGTGTGGTATACATACTTTGGGGTAATTAGAACCCTTCTACCGGAGAGCGCTAATCTGACAAAGACATTCATTATTACCGCCATTTCTCTCCTTTCACCTAGCCACGGTAGGAGGTCATAGCCAACGCTTTAGCTGAGTCACAGTCATAGAAATTTTATGTTATTGTCAGTTGGCTGTGAGTTAGAGAGCTCACTGATGATGAAACTTAAAGGCAGTACAGTTATAAATCACTTCATAATGTGCTGTATTTGTGAGTCAGTAACAAACAGCAAATCGAACAGTAAACGTTCGATTGAAGTGCACAATCTTACCAGTTTCTTAGCCAAGAAACAATCTTGGCTTGATGAAAACTTGCACCAAAATACACCCGACAAAGGTCTCCAGTTTTGATACAAATAAAATAAACCAGGCTAGCCTCTAGGTACTCGAGGTCTGATTTACTCTAGGAGTTGATCTAAAGCTCTGAATTTGAAGCATAACAAAAATAATAGATCAATAATAAAAAATAAAGAAAGGAGAACGTGTCCACACCTGTAGCGAGCATAAGACCGTTGTTGGTGATAGCAAGGGCGGTGACAGGGGACTGATGCCCCTTAAAGTGTAGTATTTCCTGGGGGGAACCCAGCCTTCCAGCTCCCTCGCCGCCTCCTCCTCCTCCGCTGCTGCTACCGCCACTACTGATACTCCAGCTCTCCATGCTCCTGAAGAAGACAAATGCATATATTACCTATAACGAGCAAAGAAAACATTTACGAGAATGAGTAGAACAAATGGATACATTACAACTGAAATGTTCGTACGTCCCATCATACTGAGAGTTATAAGAGGATGAGAACACTAGCACATGAAACACAAATAAAATAAAGTATAATACAAGTTGACATCTAAACAGAAGCAGGGGTCCACGCAGGTGCGACGCAAGAACAAAATAAATCTGAAGGTTTAGTTGATCAATAAAACTTGATCTCATTACAGTCTCTAAACAAGTAATTTCTTACTCTTATTACTGTATAGAAATAAGAAAGCCAGTACTAGAGAGCCCACATTACGATGCTTTGTGCTAATACTGTATGTTGAGCCTTCCATCGCTAAGATCATGCATGTGGACACAATCTGTGCCAACTGATGAAGCAAACCTCTTGCTCCTGACGCCGCGCGCCCGATAAGGGTTGCTGGAGGGGCTGTAGTTGGGGTCATCATCCCGGTCCAGACCCGGGGAGTCTTCCCGCCCAAGAAAAGGAGCAGAATTTTCTCTCTGCGGGGATTGAGATCCAAACGCCCCTAGTCGTCCGTGCTCGTCCAAGTCGTCCTGAAAAACGGTAAATATGAGATCCGACCTATGCCTCAGCAGCAGCTTAACTACTACATTTCTATTAGTTATCAACTTCAAGAGTTCTCGCAAAAACGCCACAGCGCTGAGACTAACACAAGTTACGTATCAAATACCATCTCACCTGAATACACCTGTCTATACTTCAGGAGCTTTCCATCCATAATTGTGTTTTAACTTTGATTAGATTTTACTAATTTGAATTTAATATAAAGATGACTGTATTAAAGATTTACGACGAATTATTGTTTCAAATGAATATTTTTCTTGAATACGTACAGAACTTTCATTCTGTATCTTAGCAGACCTGAACGTACCATAGTTCACACACCTAAACCGAGTTCAAACAGTATTAACTTACAGTATCTAATTAGCGAACTATATCCTTTCATGACTGCCGCACTACTTTAGAAAAGACCCCACAACTTGAGAAAACGCTCTTCTATTTCAGGGAAGGTTACAGTATTCAGAGGTAGACTTACTAGTCACAGTAAGCTGAACTAGTTACGACAAACATTTTATTGCATGGATAGTTCACAACTATGAGATATTATCATTAGTTGAGGATGGACGCAATTACCCGAGGGAAGGCCTCATCCTCCTCGTGCACATGTGTGTCCCTCGCATGCAGGAGGTCGTCGTGGTTATCCTGCCGGTGTCCTCGCTGGGCATCACCAGAGTACCGGCTCCTGCTGGGGGCCTCCTCGACGCAGTGTACGGATACGGACCCGTCCATGTGACCCAGCACCAACATCTGCTTCAGGGCCCGCTTGTCTTGAGCTGCACGCCAGCCACGTTGAAATTACTTCACAACCATACAGGATAATTCCCTTGCAACTATATGCACAGAATAATTACTTCACGACCATACAGGATAATTACTTCACAAGTGACTGGGTACAGGAAGAGATAATTAGTTTCAATGAGGAGTACAAGACAAGCGTGGGAATAGAAGAGAATAGTTAAAATGAGAGTGATGAGTTGAAGTGGGGAAGGGCTGGAGTGAAGAGGGGAGTGGTCCACCATATTCGTCCAGCAACACTTGTGCCAGCAAACAGAATCAAGATGAGGCTTGTTGGACAATAGTGATGAGGAAGGGATATTTTTTAAGAAGGCCTTTATTCAAAGTATGAAAGCGCAAATATTCATTGCTGATACAAAGGAGAGTAAGGAAATTCGAAATAACACTAAGGAAGTGAAAATTAATGAAGTATTTTTGATCACTGCCTAATACTATGCAATAACACATTGGGTGTACTGCACGTCCGAAAAACTAAATTTGTATGGCTTCTAAATCGAACTCAACTGCGACTGAAGGAATCCTTGGTGAAATCACCTGCACAACTACGCTGCAAAGCACAGCCTACAAAGAGGGGAGTACTTGCTAGCGTACGCTGCCACGTACTGAGCTACAGTCGCAACATTTGTGAAGGGCTTTGTTACTTCACAGGCTAGCACGTGACAAACAAATGCAAATAGAAAAAAAACAGCAGCAAGAGAACTAGGAAGCCTTTCTACTCCATTAGCTTAAGTTCTTCACAGTGTACTCGTCAACTGGTTGCACTTCCTAACTGAAAGTCAAATATTAGGAACTACAGGGGTTGGAGAAAAATATGGAACTACCTCGTGAAATGCATGTTAGAAAAGAATTTATTATTTTTTAGTAAAATATGTAAGTAGCGCTGGTGTTCTCGCCAACTGACGCCATCTATATGCGCCATAAATACGCTGTGCAGGTCAACCGTTGTCGGGACACTGTTCTGTGAAGTCGTCATTGCATCCTGTCAGAGCTAACAGACTTCGCACGTCGGCAAATTGTTGGAGCGTGTATGGTGAGTGCTTCCGTAAGCAAGGTAGCCGAGGTTTTAAGTGTTTCAAAAGGTACTGTATCGAAGATTTATTCAGCATATTTGAAATATTAAAAAACATTATCCGCTAAATCACAGCTTCGACGAAAGTGTGCGTTGAGTGATTGTGACAGACTATCATTAAGGAAAATTGCGACGAAACAGAAGAAAAACACAGCAGCAAAAGTTACTGCTGAAATTAATTTGGTGCTCACAAACCTTGTGAGTACCACAACAATAAGAAGGGAGCTTCATAAGCAAGGTATTTCTGGCCGAGCAGCAATTCAAAGAGAAAATGTTCAAGTCATAAAGCCGGGACTATAGAGGACTGGAAAATAGTAATATGGTTGGATGAGTCATCTTTCACACTATTTCCTCCTTCTGGCCGAATGTACGTCTGGCGGACGCCACCCCAAACTTATAATACAAACTGCTTGTTGCCAAGAGTTAAACACGGCGAAGGTCCTGTGATGCTTTTGGCAGCCATAAAGGTTTTTTGTGAGCCTCATGATTTTGCAAAGGCACATAACTGCAAATAATTATGTGAACATTTTGCCCGATCAAGTCCATCCCATGGTAGAAACTTTGTTCCCCAATGGTGATGGTACCTTCCATGACGACCAAGCGCCTGTTGAAGCAGGTCACATTGTCCAGGACTGGTTTCATAGCACGAGCCTCATTTGATACATCTCCCTTGGTCACCACAATCATCAGACCTCAATATTATTAGACCTTTTGATCTACATTTTAGGGGAAAGTGCGTGGTCGCTATCCACCGCCATCATCGTTATCTGAACTTACCACCGTTTAGCAGGAAGAATGGTACAAAATTACCGTAGCAAGCATACAGAATTGTATTTATTCATTCCAAAAAGACGACCAGCTATTTTGAATGCCTACTGTTTTCCTACACCATATTAGGCAAGGAAACATGTTTTTTTAACTTTTCTATATTTTTGTCCAAACCCCTGTACATTTTTTTACTTTAAGTTATTTAAACTCTTTCCTAGAAAGCTGTACTTTCCAATTCGTTATTTTTTCCAAATACTAAGTCTACCTCACGAGCTATCCCGATGAACCATTTCCCAATTTAAATTAAGGCGAAGAAAAGAAGGCACCCAGTAATAGTTATAAGCGTTGAGCGCAGGACGAAGACTGAGGCACTCACACACGATAGGAGACCAGAGAGCAGCCGTGACAGGCGCCCTGTCCTGGGCGAGTGTGTGAACAGGACACCACACACGCTGCACTTCATCCTCAGCACCACCACCAGCTGCAGCAGGGGAAGGTTCAGCAGTAAGAACAGGCTGCTCCTGCATGAGCCACAGCCGCGCACTGGAACACCGAGGGCCTCCTGTCATCAGCAACCCTCCAGTCAAGCTCCACCGTAAAAGCTCCACTGCTCCCTGCACAAGGATATGTTTACTTTTATAATAAAGTTCAATAAAAAGTGAGTCCCTGAGACAAGCATTGTGAGGAACTACTTTAACACATCGAGGAATTACTTTAACAGATTTAATTACTTTATAATACAGAATAATCTTTAATTTGCCTAAGCTTTGCGAGTTAATCAAGGTATTCACTTATACAGATTTTACTAACGTAATTTCACATCATCTAAACTCTAAAGAATGAACACGAATAGCATATGTGACAGCTTAATTCTAGTCTCAGCCGTTACTGTTTATCTGGTGAGGATGAAGGCGGGGGAAAACACAGAGCACCGACTGTACCTGGTGGGTGTGAATGGTGAGGGTGGAGGCGGGGGAGTGCACGGAGCACCGACTGTACCTGGTGGGTGTGAATGGTGAGGGTGGAGGCGGGGGAAAACACAGAGCACCGACTGTACCTGGTGGGTGTGAATGGTGAGGGTGGAGGCGGGGGAGTGCACGGAGCACACCCTGACAGCGCCATCACTGTAGCCCACTGCAGCGCTGCCCTCCACGTCGCCCCATGCCAGCCCACTCACCGAAACTGGGAGGAGGAAGGCAGAATCACAACAGTCATCAGCTGGTGACATATATGACAATTTTACAAGATTGCCATGAAGAAAAAACCATAGTGTACATACAAGTAATGTTTGTTGATGAAACGGTGTAACAAAATCGCCAGGGTTTTCCCAGAATGCACCTACCTTGCACCGGACACCCACGCACAATATACATAACTAAAGACAATGGCACGTCACAAAATAAATTCAAGCTAACACATAGGCCAACACAAATATACTGAGACACGGAATAAGCAACACGTATAAGGTCTATGAGCATGAAGTATCTAATGCATACGTGCTACAAATAATTTACGTCATTTTACTGGGTGACCAAAATTTATATATTTGTTCGTACGAATAAAAGTTCCCTGGCATGGGTAAAAAATAAGGAAAGAAGAGCGCCTGGATAGGTTATTGGAGTTGTAATTGACTTTTATTGGAGTTGATTACAACAATTTTCTTGAATTTTTCCATAACAGAAGAAAATGAGAAGTTAAAAAACTAAAATCCAAAAGAGACCCATAACCAGTGGTGTTGAACCTGCTGTAATCAGTTCACGGTGCATCAAAGAAGCGGCATGTCCCATGAAGACGCTAATTGGCATTTCATTAGCACATCCTCTTCCAAGAGACGCTTGGAAATCCTACCTACCTCCCCACCACAGGACTGCAAATTCTCAGAAATACGATCATGGGCTACCCCGTTTACTGTACCCCAGAAGAGACAAAGTTATCATTTAGAATGATGCCAAATCAAGTAAAATAGAGCAAAATATGTCCATTATATCTTAACATGGAAATAAATGAACGAGGGGCTGCACACAGACCGTCCTGCCTGGCTGCGTGGACGAGGGTGGAGGTGACGGGCTGCAGAGCCCTACTCTCCAGTCCCAAGAGGGTGACGGAGCCGTTCACACCCCCCACTAGACACCAGTCCAGGAAACCCACGTCGGGGGTAGCTACGCAAGAGATGGTGCTGCCCAGCACCACGCTGCTGCTCTCGCCTCCTACAGTACAACAATCAAATTGGTAGTTGTCCAGTTCAGCGTTGAACATAGAATATTTGCATTCCGGAACGCTTGCTATTAAAAATGTTCCCTTTTGCATTTGTTCTCCTTTTCATCCCTCAATGCCCTCATGAAAGATTTGACAGTCACGGCCGTAAGACCGTAACATGACAGTTCTAACAGTGGTATAGTCACTTCAATATTATACACCATGACCAGTGAAGTGACGCTTCAACACAGCGTATTCCTTAAGATTCAGTTTTCCTGATACTTTCGTACTAGGGAATGTAGGAATAAATGCACTAACTTAAGGAGAGACCATCAGAAATACTCTGTCATGGTCGTATGCATGATACAATGCGTTAGTATTATAAATGAATACGCAGAAATAGAAACAAGTAACCATATATAACAAGAACTGTAGTTTCATATACAGGTTTTAGGAACATCCAGTAGTTATAGATGTAAACACAGAACAAAAATTAAACATTGGCCCATTCTTTACATCAAATTAGTACTTCGGCGTACGAGTACTAATTACGGTATGTGTAGTCAGTATTGAACCTTACACATGTAAAAATAAGCACGTGAAGTGAGCTCGCAGGCGCATACTGGTAATGGCTTGAAGTATTAAAGATCGCTTATTTTTAAAACAGAGCGCATTGCATCGAGTTAGGCTAGTAATTTACTGTTAAAATGAGATGTGCTCGCATGGAATTATAGTATAATTTAGCATACACCCGTATGGCAGGCATGCGGAGTTTAGACGTAATTGGACACGCACCACACGCTCTAATTATCTGCAACCGCAAACTAAGATTCATTACTAATATCATATTCCTGGTTTAACCACCGCAGCTCCAACAAAAGCGATCTCAACAACCGAGGTTCAATAAGAAAACATAACACTGGGCAGGAAGGGAGAAAGCAACACTCCACACGAGCGTCACTAAAATTGTTCCAGTGAGTGACCACTTGAACCAGTTGTAACGTAGGAAACGTAGCGGAGGAGTGTTAAGGCGGTCACCTGCCAGCGACCATACGTTGACGGTGCAGCCGGCGTAGGACAGGAGCAGCCTGCCGGAGGGCATGGCGATAACAGTGTGGAGAGGAGCTGGGGAAGAGGGGTAGGGATCCCGTTCTGATTCAGGGGACTGGAACACTAGCACCTGGTCCTGGGTGGGAGCTCCCCCACGCGGGCACACGGACCATGTGCGCACTGTGCCGTCGAATCCACTGGAAAGGCGCACACTGGATTAACTACGGTAATCTTGGTTGATGGGGCCCACACCAGGCCTTCTCTCCTGAGGGATCACAGTGCAGGCGCTTCGGCAAATTTTCAAATACAAGAGCAAAATTAGCGCATAAAATAAGAATGACCAATAAATATGAAACCAATGATCGTCTGATAGCTCAATTTTTTCAAGTCTACACCAATGTTTTAGATAACTTCATATTTTGCCAAATTCAAAATAGACACGTTACATCGACCATGGCTTAGTTAACTTCATAGAACTTCAATTCCTTTCTGCGTAGAATAAATAGTAGAACAACTACATAGCTAATGTCGATGTAAATTGTGGCTCGGAAGAAAAAGAAACTATTTGTTAAGAAAGGAGTTCTGACACGTGGATATCATCATTGTTTACCGCTCCGTCAATATGAAAAATGGCTAGTAGAGCAATTCAAAAACCAATCTGTTCCAAACAAGGGCTTCATTCATCGGAGTATTCAACAAACATGAACACTTCTAAAAGATATTATTTATCATGGCAAAATGCACTTTTTTTGGTGCATTAGCAGACTGAAATATTTCAGTCAACTGCTATTGAGTAAGTCAGTACAGTTTGAAGAAAGACATCGTCTCACCTGCAGATCTGGACTGAAATGAGTGCAACAGATAAGTTTGAACATAAAAAGTTTCAGGGAATTACTTTATGAACTGAATACATTCTTATGTTCATAACCAGATAAGATTAACTCGATAATTTTTCGTTAACCACACACCATGTGACTATACGATTCCTGGACGGCATCCAGATGGGTTGCCCAGTCTTGGAGGTGTGGGCTTCTAGAGCTGTGATTCGTAGCCGGGGTAAGGCTCCACTGAAGTCGCAGCCCCACTTGCCGTTCCTATCAGACAGAAGGTTCACCCCTGTGCCAGACAGACATGAGTCATACGAAGGAGGCACCCCGCTGCGCTGCGCGCTGCTCTTCAGACACTCAACCAATCGCCTGAGGGCCCAGGTCCGAGAGGCGGAACTAAGGCTGCTGCTCACTGCACATGCGCCCAGCGCATTAGCCAGCTGTAGCGCAGGGGAGATGTACGAATAGCCCGTGCCTCCAGGCGAACACTCCACGCCTGTAAATCAAAAGTAATAAATTACAAATTACGG
Organism: Trinorchestia longiramus; assembly: GCA_006783055.1. Classification (NCBI taxonomy): domain Eukaryota; kingdom Metazoa; phylum Arthropoda; class Malacostraca; order Amphipoda; family Talitridae; genus Trinorchestia; species Trinorchestia longiramus. Next base: position 242,256 of record VCRD01000440.1, read on the forward strand.
ATAATTTTGAGCAAATCCAGTTGCTAGAGGAGATTAACTTCACAAAGTGAGTGTCTACAAATCTAAAATAGAACACAGAGGTAGGAAGGAGAAGGATATGTCAGAATCCTCATGAAAGAAAACATGTGAGCAAGGTAACACCAAACTTTACCTATACAGTCCAACAAAAGACATCGTCATAGTTACCCGTCCATGTCGCTCAACCCGTCCCTTGTGTTTCTCCAAACAGTCCAGCACACAACACAGTGTGACGTTACACTCACCATTGCACACTGCCGTAACTCCTAGAGGAACAGTAAACTCACTGCAGGACCAGCACGACAGGTCATGTCAGCTACGACAGAAATATTAGCGTGACAGGACATGTCTGCCTCGACAGAAATATCAGCGTGACAGGTCATGTCTGCCTCGACAGAAATACATGGGTTGAACAAGAAACGAGCCGAAATCCATCGACGATTTCCCCAAACCACCTCTCATTCGGATACACCTCTCACCAAAATTGCACCAAAAACATCACAGCGTAATAATAGCGCACAGTGCTTACAGCTTCACTGACGAGCATCACGCACAGCAACCGTGCACATATTCTGGACCCATCCAATGTTCTCCCATATTTGCGACTGATATTAGCTGCTCTGCAAATCGAACACGTGCATATAATTATTCCTCTTGTTTAATCACCAGCTTGGTCGACTGGTGAGCGAATCTGCTTGCGAGCGGAAAGACCCGGGTTCGAATCCCGCTGCCGACATGGTTGACGCGGCTAGAAATACGGCATGGGACTTGGGTAAACAACCGAATAATTATCGAAGTAATTATCCGACCCAAGAATGGGTCAGAAGGTTCGTTCCTATGGCCTCATTCTATTCTATTCTATTCTATTCTAATTTATCACTTTTTAGTTAGCTTAAGATATGTTCTTTCAATCACTTGAGCAGCCAGATTAAAGCCCTGTATTTGAGTAAAATTTTTATTTCATTAGTGTTGAAAGACGCCTCATTAGATAGGCGTACCACAAGTAAAACTATCTTCCGTCCGATTCAGAAGACACATTTACACAACACAGAGCGTTAATAATCTATACAAAGCGTTCGTTCTCTTCAACACCAATTGAGCTGAGCAATGCCTCGATATGTTTCTTATGTCGAACTCATGAAATGAGCGCCAAGCCGGGAGTCGCAAATGTATGAAACATGCCAGTTTTACGTCTGTATCAGCCTAAGCAGGCGAGGTCTCTGGTAAACCTGTCGTCAGAGAAGCTTGTCAAAGCAAGTTATTTATTTGCATCAAGTATCAGCAGGCACCACACATTAAACGTAGAGCTATCTTTAAAGTATATGAAATGACTCCATGTATACTTTCGGTTCCCTTCCATTACTGCTATCAAAAAGACGTCAGGGGCCACAAAACAAGGAACAAAAGTCACTTTAAAATAACAGGTAAACGTGGTGTTCCTTGCAGTACAGTAGAGTAACTCCAACACAGGCACGCACCAAACAACCTCTGCCCTACACGAGACTGTTGTACAAGCATTTGGGACTAGGACTAACCAGGACGCCTAAACAGGGCGGGGTTGGCAGCCAGCAGCGACACGAGGGCCTTGGTGACGCGTAGCGTCCCGGTCGGTGCTGCCCCTGCAAAAATTAATAATACAGGATATTACGCGCCGCCAAGTGTTGGATAAATATGTTTTATGCTACTCTGCCAAAAATAAATTGCATCATTGAACTCGTATGAAGCCACTTCGTGGGTATAATTTAGTTCGGAAGAGCAGTTATTAAAATTATCTCGCGGTTTTTTGTGAGCAAATGATGTGGAATAATGTTAAGCTCAGCCAAACGGTCGGGCACGATTTCGGAAACGAAGGTGAAGAGGAATGTCCATTTCTATACTCAGAATATAAAAAGGTTATTTCTCAAATTTTAGGAAAAAATGGTATGCGCAAGGAGACTTTTTCTCATTTATTTTCCAAGAAAGTTTATTAGATAAAAATTGTTCATGGAACAATTTCCATTCAAACAAGCAATAAAGTACTTCAAAAAAAGTTCGCCAGGCAGAAATTAATATCAGATTTTCCTTGCTCTATTTTTGCAGGCAATTGCAGCCTCTTCATTTCACATCTGAAATACACATGAATCTTTTGACTTTACGGTATAAAAATGTGCGAATGAAGTAGGCAAGCAACACGCTGACATCACGGTAGTAAGACAGAATTTAAGCCACCCACCTTTGCCGGCCCGTGCTAGGTCCGGTCTGTCTGCACTGGCCCAATGGGATGCAGAGCTTTCGCGAGGTGAGCTCTGGCAGTCGAGGTCTTGGTTAAGGTGGGGAGCCGACGTCCGAGACCCACCTGTTGAGGAGAAGCCTTTGCCCTTCTCGTAGATATTTACGTCATCGCTCTCCCACGCAGCAGCCAGTAGGTGCTGGAACAGTCCACGAAATTAACACGTGCACTAAAAATTACCACTCACATTGTCGGGGCATTTCCCCACATAACTCACACTCTTCTTAATGAAAGCGAGAAACCACTTTAGTTCGTGAAGATGAAAAGAACTTTCTTCCATTTCAAGCGTCTATTTTTCGATAATGGCCGAAACAATACATACTGCAAAGCTTACGATTGTGTTGGAATCCAGAACATGTTCTCACATAGATGCAGTATTTTGCTCCTCTTTAAAGTTTTCAGGACGTATCAGGAATGCATTTGGCTAAAAAAAATTTAAGCGGCCTGACGCAGTTAGATCAAGTTGACAAAGGACATGCTCGTACGTCTGACATCAGAAACTTGCGTTACTATGTCCTGACATCAGGAAATATTTCAATAACGGGAACATGGAGCTTGAACCTCACCTCCGTACAGAGAGTGAGGAGGCCGTCAGCTGCGTCGCTGTCACTGTGCGCGAGGGCCCCAATGGCGGCGCTGATGTCAGCTAGGCACGACGACACCGTCAGCGTGGGGGCTGGTTCGCTGCAGCACCCTCCAGACAAGTGCAGAGGCACCTGTAACCATACACATACACAGTGATTTTATTGCAGTGTCGTTATAAATATACCAATGAGTTGACTCTAAATCTACTTTAACAGCAGCAAGAAGCATCTCAGTAACGCAAGTTCCAATGAAGTACATGAGAAAAATACTATGAACACTATTGCAGGAAATCTATTGCATAGAAAACCTACCTCCCAACAAAAGCAACAGAAATATATAAAAAAGGGTTACTTATACCTATAAAACATAACCCACGACAATCTCTTTCGTCTTTTAAAAAGTTTAGAGTATGCTACTGTGAACGACCTAGTCTTTCACTAGGTTTTCTGCATAGCGAGCAGGTCGTGTACGTTAGGGGTGGTCGTCTTAGTAACTTGGGTATGCACACTAAGATCTGCCGCTTGCGCGGTTCCCTATGTGTCGAGGGACGACCGGCAAGTGTAGTAGTGGTAGTCGAGCGCCTGCAGTCAGAGTGACAACACTTATTCACTCCTGCTGTCGAGTGGTTACTTAATGCAAAGATCCTTACTACCGATTTTGGTGCACTTCGCTGAGCTATTTGTGCGAAATTCAACACTCTGTATTAATATGGTGCAATATAAGGATATAAAACCCCGTTTTAAACCTTTGATCGCAATTCGTGGTGCAATAAATAAATAAATGAATATATATATATTCATTCATATATATATAGATATATATAAACCTTTTAAACACCGTGATTCATAATGCCATAAAAATAAAATATACGACGACCCTTTTAATTAAAAGTATCATTCAATACACAAACCTGAAAAGAACAGTGAGAAAATTTTACGTTTGTTGCCGGGTTTGCTGGCTGGAAACGCTTAACCAACCAGACAATAATTGGCCAGTAAGTCCGGTGACACTACTATTGAGGGCTGATGGCCGTGCTTGCTGACATTCGTAGAGCACTGTAAGTCTTCTCGTAGGAACTCGTTTTTGCGTGCCTCTGAGAGGGATGACTTAGTGGGTACTTTTATGTGCAAGTGTAGTTTCTCCTTTCTTATATAGTCCCATAATTGAATGTAGAAGAGCCATCGTTTGTTATTATTCCGCTCTCTATTACTACACTCTCAAATATTAATGAATTCCTTCTTTATTGGTCATTATCTAAGAGAAGAAGCGTGTTTGTAAAGAGACTTGGACACTTAGCACAGCAAGAACACAAATCCAACACAGCAAGGCGGCGCTACAGCACCTGTCCTGATGAGACGAGCTCCATGATGGCGACAAGGGTGCTGACCGAGTCGAGTCCAAGCTCCTTGAGACCTTCGTACAGCAGGCAGGAGGGCTCGCTCTGGGCCAGGAGGCAGAGGGCGCGTACCAGCACGTGACGGGCCACAGACACGCGCAGGCCCTGGAGACACACAAGCTCAGCACGTGGATAGAGATGTCTCATAACAAAAGTGTACGCAGTGACTTCTACAAGGTAAGGGAGTGTTGTGAATATTTCCACAAGGCTGAGGAGGTAGGGTAACCCCTTATGTAAGAGTATTGCTTCTGTTGAAATGTCGTGTACCCTAGCAAAGCCTATTGCATATTTTGTATGACAATAATTAGAGCACATATCCCTTTTAAGAAAGCACCAATGCTGACAGTACTGGAAAAAAACACACTTTGCCTCGGAAGCCATGTCATTCATAAGGGAACCGCCTGTGATTAAGCATGCAAGTTAAGATGCTCCATTTGTAAAAAAAAAAGTCATTTATAAGCAGACTTAGATAGGCAGTGTAGACTGGCCAAGTAAGTGAGGGTTTCCATGAGGGCCACTAACACTTCAACTGCCTCTCTGACGCAGAGAAAAACCTAAAAAACTACGTAAAAAGACCTGATGACCATGCTAGACTCCAGAGTGGCTAAACATGCAAATAAAGAAAGAATTAACATAATACTTCGGGATATTAGTAGGGCATTTGACCGAGTGTGGCATTTAGGACTTAAATATAAATTACTTATCAATAATATCCCAGATTATTTAGTCCGCATTATAAATAGTTATCTTAAAAATAGGACTGCAAAAATTAGAATAAACAACTATATAGGACCCAGTTTTGAAATAGGTAGTGGGGTACCTCAAGGCGGATGCCTTAGAATAGAATAGAATAGAATGAGGCTATAGGAACGAACCTTCTGGCCCATTCTTGGGTCGGATAATTACTTCGATAATTATTCGGTTGTTTTACCCAAGTCCCATGCCGTATTTCTAGCCGCGTCAACCATGTCGGCAGCGGGATTCGAACCCGGGTCTTCCCGCTCGAAAGCAGACTCGCTCACCAGTCGACCAAGCTGGTGATGCCTTAGCCCAACACTGTTTACATTTTATACACATGATTTACCAGATCCCATACGAAACAACATTAATATAGCGTATGCAGACGACATTACTCAGATTATCTCGGAAAGAGGTACTGAAGGCAGAGTGAGGACAACAGAAAAAGAAATAAAAAATATTAAT
>VCRD01000440.1:248138-291129 GCA_006783055.1 Trinorchestia longiramus
GCGCCGGAATCGGTCTTCTCTGCCGGGCCGGCCAGGGCGGAGGAAACTACATACACACAACATAAATTACATATTAGGAACAATAAACTTTAGAGACAAAAGCTTGACAGCAAACTGAACAATGCACTATATAATTAACAGATACACTTCAGACTTAGCTGGTAGTGCCAGCTCTTCTTTTTCATTTTTTCTCTTCTCTCATCTTCTTCCTTTATCTTATTTCCACTTCTCGATCTATCTTCTCCTACTATATTCTACCCCCCTCCGCTCTAAGGCTTTCCAATCACCAATTAAACTCCAGACGTACTCCAGCACAGCTCACCTGAGTGGTGCGGGCCAAGGCTCTCATTCTCAACTCAGGCGACTCGAGGTGCGAAACCTCCAGTAGAGCCCTGGTCTCGGCTGCCTCCAGCTCCCCCCTCTCCGATGAGGGCGCCGCCGCCACTCCAGCATCTGGAGGCACAGCAGAAGTGGCGTGAAAGGTGTGCATGACTGCATAGAGAGGTGTGCTTACAAGTTTTCTCGGTTAACTGGCGCTAACGGAAGCTGTATAAATTGAAACTACAAAATCATGAACATTTTTCAAGTAATGATATAGTTAGAATAATACAATGACAAAATAAGACGAGGAATCTTCGATGAACTGCAGTAAAACTCGCCTTCGGGAAACTATGCCACTACTCATTGAACAAAACTCAGAGTCGTACCTGAGCTGAAACCACTATGCTCACCTGAATCAAGGTCGCACTCCAGCACCGAGGCTCCCAGCATATCCTGGCGGGTGAAGGAAATGGGAGGCGGCAGAGAGTGGGGGTCTATGGCCCCCAACGCCCCTGCTCCCCCACTTCCTGTATCCCCAGCGCCAGAGAATAGGGAGCATCCGTCCTTCATGTCCGCTTCTGAGAGCGACAGGTCGTCGTCTGGCAGTAAGTTGAATGCATTAATGAAGTTGCCGTACGAATAGCATTGTAAAGACAATTCTTGAACATTTAACCTGGAGAAAATGCACCTGGGATATATTATGTGATTTAGTGACTGCTAAACAATAGAACTAAAACTGACTGGTACAAAAATAAAATCGATTGACGATATTAATTGACGATTGACGACGATATTTTGACACGTTGAGATCACGTTTGCATAATCAGGCGTAACAAGCAGAAATTATTATCATTATATTCCTGGATTAACCTCTGCTGCTAAAATAGGAGTGATCTTATCACCGGACTTACTGGCCAATTATCGTCAGGTTGGTTAAGCGTTTCCAGCCAGCAAACCCGGCAACAAACGTAAAGTTTTTTCTTCTGCACGGTTCTTTTCAGGTTTGAGTGTTAAATGATGCTTTTAATTAAAAGGAATTTGAATATGTACTTATTTTTTGTGCACTAATGAATCACAATATTTAAAAGGTTTATATACATATATTCATTTATTTCACCACGAATTTGCAAAGAATGGTTGGTAAGGGGTTTTATATCTATATATTGCACCACATTTATACAGAGTGTTTAATTTTGCACGAATGGCTCAGCAAAGTGTATCAAAATAGGCAGCAAGGATCTTTGTGTTAGGTAACCACTCGACAGCAGGAGTGAATAAGTGTTGTCACTTTGACTGCAGGCGCTCGACTACCACTACTACACTTGCCGGTCGTCCCTCGACACATAGGGAACCGCACAAGCGGCAGATCTTAGTGTGCATACCTAAGTTACTAAGACGAGTACCTCTAACGTACACGACCTGCTCGGTATGCTGGAAACCTAGTGAATGACTAGGTCGTTCACAATCTTATTAGTGATGCACGGTATTCAGAGGCATTCCTCGTTTGATTTTGAGGGTCGTTATTTAGGAATCGGAGTAGGTAGAGTTCTCAATTTAGTGTTCTCACCACATATAGTCAATCAAATGCCATTTGCTAAACGTTCGGCCATTTTCAGCTGAGGGCTCTACCCACGCTAAAACCTCACCAACCAAACAAGCAGAAAATTACATTTGATGCATGGCATTAGCGGATCTGGAATTAGGAGAGCAGGTGTGACTACCCAGAACACGAGTTGAAACCATGCAAACAATCGCATGGAAGGGGAAGACTATCCGCGGCCAGTGAGTCTGGTTCTACATATAAGATCAAGTTTTACAGAATGCAAGCACCGTAATCACTGTAAGACTGGCAGGTTGGTTTTAGTTGCCTCAGTGGAGGATATTTGGTCAGGATGAGAGTGACAAAAACAAATCCTCACTTTTGGCCTTCGATAAAAATATGAATTGTCCTTTATGCCAATACTAGTCAAATGCAGGAAAATTAATTTGCTACCTTTACGGAAATTAATTTTGTATTGAGAGCATAGTACCCTGCCGTGTATTATAGGTGGGCCAAGATTTTCTTTTATTTACCTAGTTAGTAAATGGCCTCTAAACTGTCTCTTTGACAGTTTATTCCTACAAGGAATAAAATCAAAAGACTAAGATACAGATTATAAACTAATACACTTAATCTATGATTGTCGTAGGCTGGTACTGCAACCTCACGAGTCTGATTCAAGTATTGCAAGAAGATGAAAACACCAAGGCCAGGAATGCACTATAAAAGCTCATAAGGGAGTAGATCCCGCTCCTGCAGAGCTCCCATTTCCCAAATAAATAGTGATAACTCTGGCACTACAACATTGTCACTAATTGAATATTTCGGATAACCGCAAGCATAATACATCGCACAAAGAAGTTTAAGTACAGTAAAGTCAAGCAAAGTATCGATGTGAAGTCAAAATTAACAAGTAAATAATATCGAATTCTGATATCGAATAATAATTCAAAATTAGTGTCACCAATACTCTGACTTACCTTCCATGGTGGCAAGGGGAGCTGGGGGGAAGTCAGGGGGACCAGAGTAGAGGACATGGGGGCGCACGTCTATGCTCCCCTCACACCCAAGAAGTGGATCCCCCAGCTGAGGGGGCTGCTGAGGGTGGCTGCTGTTGCGCCACATGCCGGAGTGGAAGAGCTGGCACAGCTCACACAGTAGGTAGTTGCGACCTGCACCACGTAACTCTTGTAACTCACTCCATTGTAATCAGAACGACGTTCTGACTACCACGACAAGCCAATACGAATACATACAAGCACGTCAGGTCTGGCTATGATCTTAAGTTGTGCTACAACGTGGGTTTCATGTTTATCATACTACAGAAGAATTCCTCTAAACCAGCACTCGTTGGCCAAGCTTTATATATTTATTCATTATGTTTTTTCTTCTATAACTGCTTCAAGCAATTAATATTGTTTTCCTTTTATGTCTAGCGTGTCTATGAATTGTTTGGGGTTACTTGGGTGATATTAACCGGCAACTGCGAAGTCCCATGGGTGCCGGTTAAAAAGATTTCTACTGTAATTGGAAAATAAGATCTTAGAAGCTGTAGAACTGATGAACCTCATTCATATTTTATGAAACAACCTCCTCCTTGACCTAGAAAACAGGCTGCTTTCATTGGTTCTGTTGTACACAGTACACAACACGTAATATTGGCCTCACCATGCACAGCACCACAGGCCGCCCCCAGCACAGGGCGCGCACAGCCAGGGTGAGCAGCAGTGAAGTGCAGCCGCAAGTCGCCCGTTAGGTGCTGGCAGATCTCACAGAGCGTCAGGTCACCTACAGCACCTGCGTCAGACACGCAGTAGCTGCGTTCCCCTCCACCAGAGCCACTGTCACCTGCACTACCTCCCCTGCCCACGCCCTCCATCAGGCCCACCGAGCTCAGGTAGCTGCGAGCACCTCGACGGCTGGTAGGCTTGAAGACTCTCTCTCCGTTGAACTGCACACATCAGACAAGTGTCGTGGTGGCTTAAGAAGGACGGCCAAAATATCACTATTACGATTTCACATGATGCCTTTACCTCATTTAACATGATGGCCCTACATAAAATAATGATATCAAATAAGTAAATTTTCACACACGTCTTAGAAGTACCAGTAAACGTGATAACTAAGCGCAGACACGATACTAAAATGAAAGGCATACAAATTTACTGAAGGCTTTGTTCCATTCTACTGAGCAAGGAAACTCAGTACACAAATGCCAGGAACGACACAGTGTTAGCCTTTCGCTACGCCATACAAACAACAAAGTCTTAATTAAGTAAAGATTTTCAAGTAAAAATGGTAGTTATCAGGGAGTTTTATGAAGAAATTCAGATAAACCGGGATTTACAAAGAAACGTGGGCCACCTATACAATAGACAATACTATGAAATAAAATGACCATACCAGAAAACTTGCCTGTCTATTCGTAAAATACACCACCACCAATTTCCGCTCGCGCCCGTGCTGCTGACTGCACAATGGGGCACGACGTACACGCCTGAGTGTGAGTGAGTCATCTTGCAAGCCCACGGGATGTAAAACTAACTGTAGGTCACGTACTGCTGCCAGTATCCTAACTACCTACTTTCATAGTCTTAAATTTACTTCCGAAACTACGTCGGAAGTCGAAGTCACGACTGACAAAATATGCCCTCGTTTTTTTTAGACAAAATAAACAAATCAATAAATAGCTCTGAAAATTGGTTTAGATGAGACAGACACGTTCTGTCAAGTCCCGACATAATGAATGAAGCTACAAACTCCTAACACACCCGGCAGCTCTGACCTCAGTAGTAGCAACCAACACAGAACAGCTTCTCAAAACATACTACATTCAATACTGAGTCTATAATTCAGTCGCTCAATCATTCTCTAAAGCTATCCAATCTCTGGAGAAACGTATATACACCTTGGAATGCAACTATTTCGGCCTTTTTGCTTTCTTTACCTACTTATAACTTTTGGGTTTCGCATTGTAGGAGGTTCACTTCACACATCCCTGCCTGAAAGAGGCACTTAGCCAACTAATCCATAACTCGAGACAATAATAAACTCACCTCAACGAGCTCTCTGAGGGCTCGATAGCATCTTTCAAACGCCTCCTCTCCTCTGGGGAAGTCTTCGTCCAGCGCTCCCTCTCCCTCACTCTGTGAACAATGAGCAATATTTGAGACACAATCAAGTTATACTCATCGCACAAAGAATTAAAAAAGTGAAAGGGTAACACAAAGACTTGTGATGGAACAAGTTGAAACTCGTTTCCTAATTATTATGGTGTAATATAAGACAATTAGAAACAATTTGATCCTCCAGAAATTTCAAATGAATGATAAAGCATATTTTCCTTTCGCTAGAAGAAAAAAATTAATTTCCAGTTGTTCAGTTGGAGAAAGAGAATGAAAAAATCAAACATTCAAATTTCTAACCTATAAAGAGACAATCCCGGTATCCCGCGAGAACAGAAAGCGAGACAAAACGACGGCCGAGAACGACTGTCCCTAATAAGGCCGTCATGAACACCCCAACAGTACCTGACCCTCGCCCCCAAGAGCTGCGGCGGCTGCAGCAGCAGCTGTAGCGGCAGCACGCCCCTCCAGCACCGCCTGCCGTAGGTTGTATCGGATGGCTTCCCCACGGCTCATGTGGTAAGGGCGCCCCTGCTCACGCTCTCGTAGGTCCAGGCTGCTGCGACCTGCACGCAATCCATAGGTTCCAATAACTTCATTCGGACAATTTCTTAGCCATTTCTATAAAGGAAATGAAGGACTCGGATTTATGTCTTTTTTCAATGCGATGACCATGATGGAACCAGGTGCGCACTTTGATATGATTATTACCTCAGCCACGTTGATAAACACCACCATGAAGAACTTGCCAAATTAAGTAATGACAAATATTTCACTACTTGTGTCTGTACTTTCTTCAATTTTACCCTCAAAAAGCAATACAGGCGCAGCTATCGAAGAGCTTAGACGTACACTTGACAGTGGGACCAAGTTAGTAAACTATCCTCCAAGTCTTGTCATTCAATTAAAATAACAAGTAGAAGTAGTTTTGTTTTAAGCATGCAATACCTTACGACAATCGCCAAATGTTAGGGAAAACTAGCCAAAACAGACAATTGATGTGGAAAGCAGACAACAAGCAGCATGACTCGAAGAAGCCACCTAGCAAAGTCGCCTGTACGCATGGCGGAGACAATAGTAAACTCACTCAGAATTCCTACTCCACGCCGGCAACCGAGAAGTGCGGTTATCTGATGTACCTGACATGCCTCAACGTACAGTCAAATCATTTAAACAATAAATTAAAACTTTAACGATTTTCAAAGCGTATACACGCAGCAAGATCAAGAGCGTGTTCTACAATAAATCTGCCAAAGCATAAGGTAGAGCAAAGATGTGCTAGAACCAAGAATTATAAAGGCTAACCTTAGCCACATCAGGGAAATACCCATATTATCCGTATTTTTCATGACGTTAAAGATAGGAGAGCAGGATCTCAGAATTATAACGGCTACCTTCCCACATATTAGATAAAACATGTGGTAGTATTTCATACCAATAAAAAAAGGTCTGAGAATTAAAAATGTTACCCTCTTCTACAGCATGGATAATATGTGATATAATTCCACAGTACTAAAAATAAGAGCGCAAGATCAGAGAATTAGAACAGCCACCTACCTTTATAATAGGGAAACCCTTATGTTATATTATTTAATTTAATATCTGGTGCAACGGATATTTCATTTAATTATGGTCCAAGGATCTGGTGCCCTGACAGCGCTCGCAGAGTCACAAACCTGCAGCGCGTGATGGCTGCATGAAGGAGCGTAGGTCCACGCAACCTGTGCGTCTGATGAACGCTCGTCGCCGCCACGACTGATCCGAGCTGTCTCTCGTTGTATCCGACACCTGCACACGTGCACGTGTCAAGTCTCACCAACATTAGGTTAGCTAAGCATCATTAAGCTAGCTGAGCATCATTAAGCTAGCTGAGCATCATTAAGCTAACTAGACAGCATTAAGCTAACTAGACAGCATTAAGCTAGCTGAGTATCATTAAACTAGATGAGCATTATTAAGCTAGCTGAGTATCATTAAACTAGAAGAGCATTATTAAGCTAGATGAGCATAATTAAACTAGATGAGCATTATTAAACTAGATGAGTATAATTAAGTTAGCTGAGCATCATCAAATTCCTATAGTTCAAGTTGCTAAGGAGCACTTAATGTTTCAAGTTTGTCATTATCAAGTTGGTTAGTTAGCATAAAGGCAGAAAAACCATGCCTTTCCCGTTAAGTTGATACATGATAGCTAGGCATAGCATAGTCGTTTGTAGCAGCACGTGTTCGTACGTGGTTCTGCGTTCTCAACAGACACACTCTTATCTTATTTTCCCAATGAAAGTAAACTATTCTTATGAATGGGAGGATTATAACATACGAGATTGTTTAAAGCATTACTGGTTGGCACTTCTCAGAGCAGTTAACCTTCTGTCAGGTACGTTCATTTCGTAACTGCTAGATTATATTATCAATAATACTTCAATGATATCACACTCGTTACTAAGTGTTACTTGATTGGTGAAGAGAGTGAGGGCGTCGTCATTGCTACGGCGCCTCTCATTGGTGACCGGGGGCGCAGGAGGCAGAGTCTCAGAGAAGGGAGGAGGGTTCTCCAGCAGCCACGTCACAAGCTGGTTCATGTGTCGCCCAGTCACTTCTACCTTGCTGCCTGGTAAATTATAGGGAACATATTTTATGATTTCAATTCCAAACATATAATATGCAGCGTACAGATACATGAAACAGGTCAAAACATACTTCAAGGTACTTTGAAGTGGAGACCAAACCCTAATATTTCAATTCCTGCATAGTGTTTCAGCACTTTTCAATCAAGAAATAACAACTACAATAGAAAAATAATTTCTAGCCTTATTGTTGAAATATTTTTCACGTGTTCTTATATTTTATTGATTATCATTATACTTCTGATTTAACCCCCGCAACCACAATAAGAGCGATCTCAGCAGTGATGCACGGTATTAAGAGGCAGTCCTTATCTGATTTCTTATTTTGTTTATTAAGAAACCCCTTTTCTTCAGAACAAATTCCACTGCTTCCAATCATTCAGTGGTCGCTTGAAAGTGTAACTCTAAATTAGCAAATAAGCTGGTAGTGTGACAACACAGGCGGCCACAGACCACCACTGAGTGATGGGGCAGTAACAATGGCAGTTGAGATCACAACACACACGTTCAGGGTGCATCCTAACTTCGATTTTTGGTGAACAATAATTTTTGACCAATAGGGTCTACACTTACTTTCGGAGGCTACAATAGCTAGTGTGTCGTAATTAAACATTTTAGACGCAAATAAACTACATAATATTGTAGGCTCAACGCATTCAACAAATGGGAAGCCAAAACAATTGTACAAGATGAGTTCGTGTAGGTTATATGATACGATGGTAATTTTCATTTTTGGATGCTTCCGAAAGCGAAATTCAGCCAAAATATATAAGCGGCCCATCAGCTCACCGAGTGCAGCGATGGCAGCCTGCACGTGACGGGCGCTGAAGCCCATCTCAAGTAGCTTGGACATTGGGCTGGACTGGGCTGAGGCTGCCCCACTGGCCGGCTGTCGCCTGCTGACGGGGGGTGACCGCGTGGAGGCACTGTCGCTGACAGCGCTAGCGAGGGAGGCTGTGACGCTGGTACCGGCCGCTGCTGGGGCTGACTTAGGGGCTGATGAAGCAAATGAAGCTAAGGAGGTTGTCACAGCAGCACTGTCATAGCTGGTCCTGTGAACTGAAAACAACAGGAGCGAGTTTACGAAAAATAGCGCCTGGACATAGAAACGTTGTACTAAGATGGTCTCTAAATCTCTACAAGTTCGAGTAAGTTGTAGATGCTTGGTAGATTTATTAGCACATCTGACAGCTGCAAGCGATGCAAGTGTGGTGGTAATTTGTGTGAATGATAGGAAGATGATGGGAACAGATTTATTGATCTTGAGGTATGCGTATGTATGCCTCTGCGAACTGTTCATAATTTCTGTCACATGGACCAGGTACTACAAGTATGGCTACAATGTTTTACATAGAATAAAACAAATTGGATAAATATAACGGATGAATACGATTCTAGAGTCGTGAATCAAATACATGATTTCAATGAGGTATTTCAAATCAACTTAAACGGTACAAAAAGTATGTTTAGAGCCAGAAAAATGAACTGTAAGGCAAAGACGGATTTCGAATAGCACGGCCTAGGACTGCCTTGAAGAGAGACTCCCCGAGGGTAACACAAAGTTCTCCATTGGGTGTAATGTTTTATGAAGACCGGAATATTTGACCAAGGACCGGAGCATACTCGTCTAGAGGCAACAATCACACCTATACACAGCGTTTCCAAGCCGAGACTACTTAAAGGAGATTTATGGGAGAGCCAACGCAAATGAAGACTAGACTAGAAAGTTGTGAACATGGATACAACGATGGACCTGTGAACCTGTCTTACAATTTCATAAAGTGAGCATGCACAGTAGGGCTGGACACTCAGGAGGAGTTTGAAGTGTACCAGGAACGCTGAACAAAAAATACCAACCCTGGTAGCGTTCGGGCAAGAGTCCCACGACAATGCTGTCCTCTTGAGCTTGGAAGTTAGAAAAATACTGGTCTTCGCATTCCCTGTGTGTTATAAACAACCCGAAGTATAGGCTAGAGGTGTTCCTTACATCAGCTTTACCTTAGGCAGCCTGCAAGATAGACGGACAGTTACCAACTTCCATAGCATGAATCTATAAGGCCCGTACCTATAATAATTGGTGTCATCTGCAGCTACCGTCACTTATGGTTCTATGTTCGACCCACACAACGAGCAGGTGCCCACCAGCATCACGGTGCACTCCTGGAATCATGGCAGTGGAGACAGGAGTAGTTTCCCGTCGTGAGGGTGGATCTTCGGCAACGGAGTCCTCAGCACTGCCACCTGGAGCCTGGCAGGCAACAAGGCGTCTCAGGTACTGCCTGTAGGTAGAACCGCCCTCCGTGTTCGGGTCCTCGTGGTCAGTGAGGTCTCCACCATCTCCTGACGCCAGGCACACCGAAAGCGACAGCGATGAAGCCGACGGTATGGTGGAGGAGGGTCCCCGGGAACTGCCTGAGAAAGGTAGTACACGACGGAATTATATTTTAAGGATTGTATTATTTTTACAATAATTATTTTTCATGTATTGTATTGTAATTGAAAGAGTCGTCGGATGGTTCAAAAACCCGTCTCTCACACGGAAACGTTCGGCAATGCAAAAGATGAAGCTAGTGTCACAGCGGCAGTAACCAGGATAAGAGATATTTACACCATAGTATTTGGGATGCTTTGTTCTCATCATCTCAGAAGTAGGTTGAGCCCGTAAGAGTGGGCCGTACACTGGCAAGGCGCTTAAAGATAGCCCCGTGAAGAGCAAGGGACGCAAGCTTTAGTGAGGCAGGAAGCACTGCAGCCTCACCTTCAGACGCGGAGTGGAGGAGTGGGTGGGTGGGGCGGGGGTGTGAGGGTCTGCAAGAGGGGCTGCGCGACCTGCTACGAGGCGAGTCTCCGGCATCCAGCAGCAGCGATTTGGGGCGCTCGCAGCTCTCCTTCTGCACAACATTGACGCATTTACTAAAAATTTGCTCCTGTAAAAAAAATTTTGATCAATAACTGATATGATTTATCAAAGTACCAATTACACTGGTTTTTCAGAGAAATTAAGGCAAATATGAAAATAGTTGTTCTCGTCTAATTTTGGGGTGTTGATTTCAGATACGAAACTAGTTTTCACTCATCACCTCTAGTTTTGTGATATACATGTAAACATGTATGTATGCGTGAGCGTGCATTCAGGGCTACCATATGTGTCCTATTTAGAACATTGTTTTTTATAATTTTACATTTTAGGAATTGCAGTATTTTAAAAAAATTAAATGTTCTATTTTTACTAAAATTATCTGACAACTCTGACATGCGGTAGTTTATTATTGCAGCTGGGTACACCAGTAGCTTACTGGTGGTAAGAAAGTCAAATATCCCAACCTTCCCTCAGCTATGGACCTGTTCTCCACTCAGATGATCTTCCTGTCCCTACACCACAGCAAATAAGGATCTTCTTTCTTCATCAGATGAAGAAATGCTTTCAGAGGAAGGTTCTGTTAAGTCAATCTGTTCTGAAGACAATGTCTTTGTTTATTCAGGAGCAAGTGACAATGAGCCCCACTGGATCACACAGGAAGACCTGAATGACCTTGCATGTGATTTGTATCTATCTAAACAGCTGTCAGAGCTCCTGGGGTCCCGGCAGTGGAACCTGGTCAAGGCAGATGTAAAGATCATCAGTTACAGGACACGGAACAAGGACTTCGCTTCATTCTTTGACATGGAAAACAGGTTGTGCTACGGTGTAGATGTCTCTGGCTTGTTTACTTTTCTTGGTTACCCACACAATCCCTCAGACAGGCGTCTTTTCATAGACTTTTCCAAGTGAAGCCTGAAGGCTGTGCTCCTACACAATGGGAATAAATACTCCCGATTCCCATTACCTACTCAGTCCATCTGACGGAGTCGAATGACAATATGGAGCTCCTTTTGAAAACTGTTAAGTACAGCCAGTACCAGTACAATCTCTGTAGGGACTTCAAGATCATTGGGCTCCTAATGGGTATGCAAGCGGGCTTCACAAAATACTGCTGCTTTCTCTGTCTATGGGACAGTGGGGCTGTGTCCAAGCACTACAAGCAGGACTGGGGACTTAGGAGCACTTTTGTGCCTGGTGAACAGTGTCCAAAATAATCCTCTGGTGAACATGAACAAGGTGTTTCTTCCTCCTCTTCATATCAAGCTTGTCTTGATGAAAAAAATTCGTGAAGGCCATGGACAAAATGACGCTACCTTCCAACACTTGTGCACTCTGTTCACAGCTCTGAGTTTTGCCAAGTTCAAGGAAGACATCTTCGTCGGACCTCAGATCCGTGAAGAACTGAAGGATAAGGACTTTGAGGAGCTTCTTACCTCAAAGGAACTGAGAGCATGGGAAACATTGAAATCAGTCTGCCATGGCTTCCTTAGTAACACAGTGTACCGAGAAGTTGTCACAGTCGTATGAGCATACAGTATGACGAATGTCACTCAAAATTCACTTTCTCCACTCCCACCTCAATTTCTTCCCTCCGAACCTCGGAGCAGTGAGCCATGACCATGGAGAAAGGTTCCACCAAGATATTACTAAGATGGAGAGCAACTACCAAGGTAAGTGGAACCCCAGCATGATGAGGGACTTTTGCTGGATGCTCTTGCGTGACATCCCGGAGGCAAAGTACACAAGATCGTCCATAAAACTCACTTCTAACTGTCTGCTATACTATGATTTTTGGGTATTGCATTACCCAAGTAATTTAATTCCATCAACGTTCTGTATCTATGCTGTTTTAATGTAATATGCCTTCGTAACATATGAAATAAGCATATTTTGAATTTATACGCAGTCTTATTAAAATGGGATATGTGAAAGTGAAACTTGAGGTGATAGCGCAAAACTGTTCAGAAAACTGAATTCACCACATCAAGACTAGTAAAAATCACCTATTCACATCCTTGCCTCCGAGTAAAATATTTTTTTGTAAACCATTGTTATTGTTATATATCGATAGGTGTTAATACAGGGTGTCTCAAAAAAATGTGCTTGGTGTACATTTATCAGCGTACATTTATCAGCGTTGTCTGGAATAATGGTCATCAATTCGAACATTTGCGAACATGATTCTTTAATTACATTTGTCTTCTGTATTCGAAGCTATTCTATTTCACTGTATGTTCATAAATAAAGGATCTCGTCATTCGAAGTGTGAGTACATTTTTTTGAGACACCCTGTATTTTATTTTTATAACAAGAGAAAAAATTAGGAAACAATTTTCAATTTACGATCACTCGTTCACGAGCCCTCAAGTTCATTCAAGTCGCGGACAAGTAAATATAAGAGAAATGTTGGAAAAACGAGATGGTACTAAAACTTACCACGGAGAAGCGCTATGAACAAGAGTATAGGAGAAAGTGGATCATGAAGTCGCTAAATAACACCAAGAAAGAATGAGATTTTACCACCTACACTACTGACTTCCGTAGCATTAACATTTGTTTTTAATAAAAATCGTCAGAGCAATCTAAACAAAAGGATACTGACGATTTCTCACCATTCTCTCACTTCAATTACAGAATGTACATGACAGCGCATTGTTATTATTATTAGCTCTATTTTATTGCTGGTTCAACATTTAACCACGATAGCGCCATTAGGAGCGATCTGAGCGTGATACACACAAGAACACAGTAATGAAGAACAATACCTGCTGTGTAACGACAGCTGTGGCAGCAGCGACAGAGGAGGAGGAAGCCGAGGATCCGAGGGCGTGTGCGAGGGCGAGCACCCTCTGCTGAGTGCTACTGACGGAGTAGCCGTCCTCAGCGGACACCCTAGCACTGGCAGACTGCAGAAGGCTGTGGCACCGCTCCACCCACAGCACGTCCACAGGTCTGCACAGAAGCAGAGACAGGCAGGTATAGTATAACTACAGATCTGGAGAGGATCTACAATGATACATGGGCTGTAGGAACCCATTCATGAGTCTGTATTAATGTTCCAAGAGGTCTGAAGTAACGAGTGTGGATGGTCGACAATGCACTCAAGTTATTAATAACCGCTTATGGAACCACGATTTTTCATGCATTGTAGGTTCCAAATTCAACTGTTGTAGATAAATGTACTCTAAGAATTATTATATTCCTCGTTCAACCACCGCAACCACAATAAGAGCGATCTCAGCAGTGATGGACGGTATTAAGAGGTATTCCTTGTACATTTGATTACATACATCAATGAGGAAACGGCAGTAAGAATTATATTAGATGAAGAGCACATAAATTTAAACAGATTTCACAGAACTGAACACGAGCGAATTGGTTTTACCTCAAACTATGGGATTCATATGTTGCTGTCTCCCTCAAGTGACACATCAGACTACCAGTCCTTCAAACCATTACACAATACTCCAGGTTCCTTTGTGAACGACCTAGTAGTTCACTAAGTTTCCAGCATACCGAGTAGGTCGTGTACGTTAGGGGTGCTCGTTTTACTAAAATGGGTATGCACACTAAGATCTGCCGCTTGTGCGGTTCCCTATGTGTCGAGGGACGACCGGCAAGTGTAGTAGTGGTAGTCGAGCGCCTGCAGTCAGAGTGACAACACTTATTCACTCCTGCTGTCGAGTGGTTACCTAATGCAAAGAACCCTGCTGCCGATTTTGGTACACTTTGCTGAGCTATTTGTGCGAAATTTAACACTCTGCAATGTGTGATGCAATATGAAGATATGAAACCCCCTTTTAACCATTCTTTACAATTCGTGGTACAATAAATGAATAAATAAATATATATATGTATATATATATATATATATATATGTATATATCTAAACCTTTTAAATACTGCGATTCATAGTGCAATCAAAATAAATATAAAAATCCCTTCTAATTGAAAGTATTATTTAACACTCAAATCTGAAAAGAACCGTGCAGAAAAACTGAACGTTTGTTGCGGGGTTTGCTGGCTGGAAACGCTTAACCAGCCTGACAATAATTGGCCAGTAATTCCAGTAACACTTTCATCTCAAACGTTTCCCTATTCCATACATGAACTAATTTCGCTCTACATCAGTGAACTTAAGTCCGTATACAGAACTTATTTCTACCGAAGTGAACCCAAACTCTTAAAAAATATAAATTTCTCCAAAATGCTTCCACAACCCCAACAAGTGGCAAGGTTCGAGGCGTACCCTGCCAAGCAAAAAACCGTCTGCTCTTACCTAAATTTACTTGCTTTACATTCTCCAAGACTTGCTACATATTCCACTCCAACTAGCAACTAGCAACTAGCCGCTACGGGGCCCGTGCGACTGGACATCCTCCCTCTTCATTCTAGTGGGCACAGATTCCTACTTTCATTTTTGTACTGATGCTAAATTGCTGCAAATTTGCACACATTAACTCAAAAATGGCCCTACATTTCATAAACACTTTGGCTCGCTAAGTGTTCTACACTCATCGCAAATTTTTTCGTTAAGACCACTGTCTTGAGTCCATACATCTCCAAATTCGAGGCACATTCTTTTACACTCTTTCCTACTTCTCAAAATGGGTATAAAGCTGAAAATTAACTCATTTATGCGAGCAGCTGCATATATATCACAGACCTGATATATATAGAAACGTGCACAACAGAGCTGAAACTACAGATCTTCGCCTCCCTTTTAACGCACAACCACATCCCCTCAGTTAAAATCACATCTTCTTAGTTACAACTTTATTTAACTAGTTGAAAACACATTCGCTTAGTTACAACCACATACGCTAAGTAAAAACTATATCTGTTTCCATACATGAGAACCCCATCACAACACATGGAACAAGAAGGCCCCAGTACCTGTCGTAAGGATGGGGCGCAGTGGCAGCGGAGGCGAGAGTCCTCACTAGCTCTCGTACGGAGGCCCTCATGCAAGCGCCCACCATCTCCTCGCCTGCGTCGTCCTTCTTGTCACCAGAGTCCTCCTGCACAGAACATCACGCGTCAGGACCATGCACCTACACTTGTCATGGTTAATACAAAGGCTAAAAGAAACTGTGCTCACAGCGTTCCTAACACTTTTAAGTTGCGGTTCAATTAGTGTTCACCAAGATTCAGTAGAGTAGTATTGTAATATTGCTAACTAATCCCAGAATAAAGATAACTCGAGTGAAAACTATCCGCAAGACAAGAACATCAATTGAAACGAAGTACAATTGTTCAAACTATTCCACTAACGGATGTAAAGGGAAAGAGAATCCGTTAAGAAAATTAAGTAAGGACTGAATTCGATTGCAGTCATATTATATGTAAATACTATTAACGAGTTGTACACAATCATAAATTATACAAATTAAGCTGAACACAAACACAGCAGGTACTGTTCTGTTACATTGAAGTTTTTTGTTAAAGTGATTAGGAAACAGCAAAAATGTTCTCCACCAACACAGTTTCTGCGCAGACGGCTGTATTCTAAGTTAAGCAATAGAAAATGAAGCAAAACCGCCATAGTTAAGTGAAAAATAAATGAGAGTAACACCCACTAAAGCATGAAAGGAGAAGCAGTACATGGAGACCGTCTCTCTGCTGTAAGAAAAATAAAAGAAATCGAAGGTATAATATTTATAACCTACGTGGAATAATAATTCTGAAATACTCAGACCAGTTTTCTACATCGCAGTATTCCTTTAAATCAGAAAGGCGAATGCAACAGTTTATTATTGGGGGGTTAAGCGTCGCAAGACCTAAGCGAGAGAGCCAACACCAATTAGATTCCATACTAAGAAACTTGCAGCACCCGATTCTTTGTATTGCACAGTGTTCTCGCTTGGCATCAATGCTACTTGCAGTTTGTCTTCAACGCACATACACATAAAAATAAATACCTAAGTCGATCTTTTCAAGACATAAATCTACAAAAACAAACAAAGCAATAGCTACATTCCTCATTCAAATCTTCAAGTACACAATACTGCCTCGTTTCCTCACGATGGATCGGGATAAACTCTGTCAAGTGTTTGTGTCAACAACTTTTATATAATTCGGCGACAGTCCATCATCGCAGTTGCTAGCCCAGCAAGAGGACTACACAAATGCAAACTAATCTGCGGCCTTGTGAGCGTAGTAATGAACGCATGAAGCCCCCTGAAGAGCCCTCACCTCACCTTATCGTGCGAGGCGGGAGCCCCGTGCCCATGCCGGGGCACAAGGATGGTCTCAGCGAAGGCGGGTGCGTCGAGAAGGGTGGCAACGCAGCGCAGGGCAGCCGCCTGCAGCAGCGCCAGGCGCACGCACGTCCTCTCTCTGCTGTGCAGCTCAGCGTCGCCCCCCTGCACAACACGTTCATTTCTTAATGAACGAGCCTTCGCACAGCATTCACGTGTGTGCGCGTGCATATAATCACTACAGTAGCATGTAGACTCTGTTGCAGCAGTTCTAGGGTTCAGATGACACAATGATGGAGTTACGATTTATGTTGATATTGCACAGTGCTCGTTCGAGCATTGTGCATAGTGAGTGGAAGAGACCGAAGTGATAATAACGAAAGTTCTGAAAAAAGGCTTTCTATTGTTAACTACCCATCTGATCTACGGTGCCAAGGATATACGAATTAGGCACCTTATAAAAAGAAGTTTCGGATGATAAAATATATATCACAGACATTAGAGGAGTTAGGAGAAATGGTGGTAGTATTTCACTCAATATTGAGACCTTTACTACAAGGAGCATGACACAGGCAATATCCCAATACATCTCAACTGAAATTAGAACCATTTTAGGCCACGACTGCTGTTCAGATTCCATAAGAATTGGACCCATCAAATTAGCAAGCATTAGAAACATTGTTCCAATGACTGCACTTTTGGCCTTGTGTCAGTACATTCTTTCATGATAGTATTAGTGAGATTGACATATGCCTCGCACCTCAAAACCATGCCTCAAATAGTTCAAAATAAAAAGTCATTATTGAGTGAAGCTCAAAGAGCAGATAAGTATCCTGTTTTGCGAGAGGTACAGCAACATGAAGGCTAACTCGGTATGTTGGACTCACGCAATTATCCACAATAAAATAATTTTTATGGATTCAAAACGCACACTTTGCCAGGAAGCCACTTCATAACAAACTCTTATCAAATTAGAGTGAGAAAAGTATTTATTCACCTTCTTAACTAACTATGAACTTAATAAGTAATAAAATGTAGTTAATTATACATCCAGTTTTCAGAGATGGTCTTTAAGCGGCTTTCTAAATGATGCCAATTCATGCACGATCCTATAGATGTATGGATTGGGCGAAATATTCCGAGATTTTGTGTCCCACTTCAGCGCAGCTCAAGACTAGCCATAACTCACGTGAGTGTGATAGTCTTGCCGTATCCTGGTGGGGGTATTGTTGAGTGAAGCGAGGGCAGCGTCCCGAGCCCTGTTAGAGGCTCGGGTGTCCAGACTGGAACCAGGGCACGAGTCAGGGCCCGTCACCCCCCCAGCATCGCCTGAAGATGCAGGGGGACCAGTGGAGGCTGCCGGCACCTGGGCGCTCACCTCGTCCATGATGGTCGTCACCAACCGCTCGGACAGAAACTCCATCGCTGGCGTCGGTCTGCAATACCAAGAGCAAACATTGCAACTGAAGTCTAAAGAGCTCATCTACACAAGTAATTTACCTTTCAAAATTTGGGAGTTCAATGAAAACACAACGTATACGTCTAGAGCTACTATTTAGAGAAAATGGACAATTATTCCACGTTCCTTATCAAGAAATAAAAGTGGTTTGCATGTCTTGAAAGCGTCATATCTCTTCAGGACGGCCTTCGTGGGTAGGCCAGCAGAGCCATCAGTACATATATTTGATAAAGTTAAAATTCTTCCTTCAAACTATTAAACCTCCTTCAAGCCTCAATGCAGATATCATACTTTGACAACCAATTGGCATAAATAACTGATATCGAAATTATACTTGCAATGGGAGAAGATGCAAAACTTTATAAGGCGATTAGAAATCTAAGACACTTAGTTTCTCGACGACTTTTCTCAGGAAATATTTTACAAGCGCAAAGACGCCAAATTTTATTTATTTGAGGAGAAAATTTCATCATAAACAGAAAATGAAACCAACGGCTCGTGTACGGAAACATTATTGCCCATGTCTTTACTTGCCCAGCAGTTCTTAAGGCGTCACCTCTTATCTCTCATCATTTCTTTGCCATAAATGTTAGAGTGACATGCTACTTTTTGATACCATGGGTTACGTTCTTATCATGTCGGACACAGTAATTTTAACATTTTCCTCATTGTATCAACATCAGAAAAAAAGACGTTAAACCGCATGAGTCGACTCACTTTACGGTTGAGCCCAGAGAAGGAGCAGGGGCCGGATTCCAAGATCCAAGGTCCGTAGCACCTCTACCGAGAGGCTTCCGCAGATCCAGCGGCGTAGGCCTGGTAGTGGGGGCGCTATTGTGGCCCCTCAGAGGAACAAGGGTTCTGGGTTTGGGCTGAGGGTCAGAGCCCTGCGAGGTTTGCTTGGGACGCGGACTGGCGCCATTAGAGATGCTGTAAAAGGGGGCACTGGAGGGAGGCGGTAAGCAGACAGGTGAGGCAGCCGAGCTGCTGTTACTGCTGCTGCTCCTACTTATGGACTTCTCTTTGAGACGTGCAGACCGCACGGGGAACGGAATCTGAGGTAACGATAGCATAAAAATATCACACATGAACATCAACACCGTCCTAATGGTTCATCCCAACACCAGTCACTGCCATGGATACATTTTGCAACTAACACGTATGCACATACCTATACTCAAACCCCACCTAGCAGCTCAAGTTCCGGTGTATGGTTGTCTCTTTTACATTAAAGCAGGCAGCGACTGACAAAAAGATATCAACCTGCTCGCCAAGACCTTGTAATGTCGAAATAGAAGCCAAATCCGTCACACGTAACAATGTAATGACAGACAATCGCACGCTCACTTCAAAAGACTGGGTGTGCTCCTACATAGGATTAAATACCTGTAATAATAATTACAGGTATTTAACACACAAAATTAACGAGAGACTTCATTTCTTAGCAAGATTTTAAGGTTTCTGTAATTGACTACCAATCCTTGAATAATTGTGATTCCAATAAATTCCTTTGTCAAGTTTACCCTGCTTTTACCGTTCTTATCTCAAAGACACTTGAAACAATCGTAAGAGATGAATAAATTAGACTATTGTTGCAGCTGTACAACTAAAAGGCCTGCAGGACGATAACTCTACCGCGAAGAGTGTCTGCACTAACGTTGAAGGAAACAAAATTTTCATTTCTTGCGAGAATTCTACGAGAACTTGCTAGAAAGTAATGAACTTGGAAGAATTACGGAAAAAATCAAATTATGGGTAAATACTTGACTAGTTTTTTTACTGGAAATGCCAGTAAATATTTGACTAGTTCGCTACCGCAAGTGCCAGCTTTAAGCCCATCGTCACGTAAATTTTGGCAGCTTCGTTATTCCTACTTCAGATTCTCTCATAAAATCAGTAGTGAACGCCGAAAAATGTCGAATAATAAGCATTTGCGAGATATTATCATCCCAAGCTGTACCTTCATTAGTATTCCAGTAAAATTTTAGCAAAAATAACACAAGGTGAGACCGTTTCAGCCGTTACAACTGAGACAAGTATCAGGTTAAAACGAGAGTTCTGTTCATTTTTTGAGTTATAATTTTAGGGCATTATTACATAAATTTTACTCATAAATGACATTCTAGATCATTAAAAAAAATTTTCGTTTTTCTATTTTTCGAAATTATTATAATAAATAGTTTCAACAAAATCTGAAAGAAGATATATTATTTTAGAGATTTGGATGGCTACGCATAAGTCATTTATAAGTAAAATTGATGTAATGATGCCCTAAAATTACAACTCAAAAAATGGACAGAACTCTCGTTACAACCTGATAAAAAGCCTTTTACCTAACGTGAGCTTTATGCAAAGGAATGAGCTTTGCAGGAAGTGAAGCATCACCTCATCCGAGAGCGCAGCGAGTCTGTTGAGCTGAGTGAGCTGAGTGTCAGAGAGGCAGCTGAGGCGCCCCACAGAGAAGCAAGGGCCTGCCACGCTCTCTACCGACCGCACACTGCAGTCGCTGATAAGCGGGTCGTCGTCACACCATTGTACCTGATAAATAAATGAAACTACAGAGATAATTTATAGCTTGGAGGTCAGAGGTTGAGGTAACTCACTCACTGAAGCCGACACAAACGTCGCCCTGTGCATACTGATCGCACGCATCTGCCCGCCACTTGCACGTGTATCGCACTGCGTAAGCTTTGGGAGGTCTAACTGTGTCGTTACGGCTGAGGAATTTCTTACGCAACTGGCGGATGTAATACAGTGCTAGAGTGGAGTCACTAACATATGTATTTGTATTACACAGTTTTGCTACGCCTAAAATTTATTTTTCCTCTAAAGCAACGGGATTTGGCTGCAAGCGCTGGCATCTGCAACATCTACATGAAATACTTTTAAAATATTGTTTTTTAATCTCAAATTTTGAAATCCCTTTTTGTATTTTGAATTATTTGATGAAACGCGAACTTGAATGAACTACACACATGCACTATCACTTTTCTCACTCAAGGTAAAGCTAACTTGTTACCACAGAAACACAATGTATTCACAATGTATTGATGAAGCAATATGGATGACGAAGAGCAACGTACACATTTCCAGGTAAAGAACCCCTAATTACATAACAAAACCAGCCCAGGTAAATGGGCCACATGACAAGACAGAGTTCCCTTACCTTGAGCGTTGTCTGGCCAGGCTTGAGCATGCCGAGCACCATGGCTTTACGGCCGTTCTGCTGTCCTCCCACCACACACTGCCCTCCCACCCTCAGGCCTCCGTCCACGCCCCCCACCACAGCAAGGGCGGGCCACACGTCTCGACACAGCTGCTCCAGACACGCCCAGTCTCCGGCAGGGTCTTCAGAATCCTTGCGAGACTAGTGAGGGAGAAAAGCGGGAATGATATGTGCACAGAGAAGCAACAGCAGAGCTTGTGTGAGTAGCATTACACCAAGAAGTCAGAGATAGAGCACACTACCCACAATCAGTTCATTCTCGTAACCAAATATACTTTGGTAAACACAAAATAAGAACTACTAATTAAGGACTGCATCTATGCATAGTTTCCAACATAATAGAAAATGGAAAAGGAACGAGCCGAGTGGTCCATTCTTGGGTTGCTACCCCTAAGTCCTATGCCCTCAATGGCAATATTCAAGTTGAGCACCAAGTTTCGCAATTTAATTGGAAGAAATGAGAAAAAATGAAGACCTTTTTAAGAAAAGAAAAAATCTCCAAGAGTATTTAACAACTGCATGCAAAAAATACTAAAACAAATTTAAGAAATTAAATTACATCAAATAACAGCAGTTAGTTGTGGATTTACATTACAAAGACATAAGATGTATGTACACCCTGGGTTCGGGCTACATAAAATATCCATGTAAATTCACTATGAACACAATCAAAAATAGTCTTGGCCAATATTGGATGAGGAACCCTCAGTTCTATAAAGTACTGATTCAATGTCCTTCTTTCGTCCTGGACTCAGAATGCAGTGAGTGTGCGTGACTGAAATGCTAATGTGTGATTGAGGTGCATGTGCTTGATTAGTGGCTTCACATCAGACGGCATGCGACTTCGGAAGCAGCCCAAAAATGGACCAAACTACTTGTTCCTGTTGCCATATTCTATTCTACTCTAAATTAAGCAAAATTGTGAGGAGCTTCCGATCTACAGAACAGTGATCAACGCTTACTGACCTCCATTGAACTTATCCACGACAATTACGGCTGACAACTAAATTTTTCTTCCACCTCACCACAGAAATGGTGTCATTTCTACGGTAAGAGCAGTATCTCCACATTCGTACGGAAGCTGTGACGATAAAAAGTTTAAAAAAAAGATTTATAGCAATTAGTGCACGAATTCTCCAGAGACTCACCTTTGAGGAAATGTTCGAAGAGGAGCTCTTTGAGCGAGGCTTGCGTCGCCGCCTACGCACTGAGGGCACCGCAGGGCCACGCCCCGAGTCCTCCTGGTCTCCACAACGAGTGACACTCGAATTAGAGCGGTCAGACTCGTTACTGTGCAAGCTGCTGCAGCTGTCCTCGCCGTCTTGTCGGCCTCCACTGCTGTCATCCTGTTGGTTGCAACTGTCATCTTGCTGGCGGCAATTGTCGTCATGTCGGCTAGAGCGACGTCCAATGCCCGACGAGTCACTCTCTTCATCAGACTTCTCTGACGACGTGCGGTCGCTGAGCGGCGTCTGACGCTGAGAGATATCCCGCATGAGAGGCGTCTCCTGCGCCTGCCTTTGATGCTTAACAATACTCTCAACGCTGCACGACTGGCCACTGTCGTCCTTTGAAGCGTCCATGCTTAACGTCTCGGCTGAGTCCTTTGTAAAGGAAGGGAGCAGCTTTTTAGCAGCACTCAGTCGCTCTACGATGCTCTCGTTGATATGCTTCGTCCAGTTCGTGTTGTAGTGTAGCTCTCTGATGAGGGCCACATGGGCCTCACACATGACAACAGACTGTGGAGCGCAGTGAGGCTCCCCAGCATCCAGGTCCTTGGGGGACCCTCGCATTTGCATGTCTACCATCTTCACCTTCTCGCCGGGATTGGTCGAGTAGAAAAGTACGCATGGGTACAGTTCAGCCGCATCGATGTTCTCAAAAGCAATTTCAGGCTCCTCGCCATTTTTGCCGAAACTGAGAGTACGCGCTTCCATATCTAGGACGACGGTGACGTAATCGCCCTGCGTGAAGCCTGGCAATATGACGCTCAGCTCACCGTTGTGGTACAGGTTGCCAGAGTACGCCCTGTACAGCCACATATCGGACGTGGTGCGGTGGCTGTAGTCACGCACTGGGTACTTGGACACACCCACACACGTACCCTCGTACCCTCGACTCTCCTTCACAATCAGGAACTTCCATTGGAAGCAACCAGACGTGATAGGCGTGGATCCAAGTCCGTAACCCCGGCCACCAGGCCCGTGTACGAGTGTGTGGCCGCCCTCTACTGTACAGCACAAAGTCTTTTCTGGGTCAAACCCAACCTCCTGCACCAATAGATTGTCGTCAGGGGAATCGGGTCGCGTCTCATCATACAGCAAGTTGGGGTTCGACAAAATTTTTATGTGCTTGTTCAGTTCCTGGATGAGTTTACTGGCGTGCAGCTGGGCTTGGGCTGCCGGGATCACCCACATGTAAAGACCGAGTTGTGTAAAGAGTCGCTTGACGACCTGCTCCCTGAAGGCTGGGGCCAACTCTGCAGACGGCAGCACGGCGTTCAAGAGAGTGAGGGCCAAGACGCGCGTACGCAAACTCGATACCACAGGAAGGTGGGTCTCGGCACTCTCACCTGTCAGCTTCAGGAGAAGTTGCACCCATTTCTCCCGGCCAATCTCTACACAGATCTTTTTGTTTACGCACAGCCTCCTGATGAAGACGATGAGGTTGCCAAGGGTCACCTCAAACTGCTTGACTTGCAGAGCTTGCTCCACCTCATCCTCAATGCCTTCCGTCAAGTGTGAGTCCAGCTTAAGACGCGGTAACTTGAGCATGAGCCTACGGCGACGGTTCCCACCAGCAAATTCTTGTTTGACTTCACCATCGTCAGGTGCACCATCGCTGGGATCGCTGGCGGGGCTTTGACATTCGTCCTGGGACTCGTCGCTGCCGCTGTGAACGTTGTCACCACCTTCTGCCTCCTGGAAGCCGGATGACGCCTCGTGTGCCAGCTGCCTCTTGTTTAGGGTCTCGTTGAGGGCAATGACATACTCAGTGAGGCGCTCCAGCTGCTTGTACAGCAGCTTCGTCACCCGGCCCCGCACTGCACTGCCCAGCTCCTCAGAGTGGTACCTAGTGAGTGCATCCACTTATTGTTACAAGCACTAGTGTAGTCCAGCTACCAAGTTGTAGCATGCTAGTTTACATGAATTCCAAAGATTTTAGTTCAAAACTACAGATTCAGGCATGTGTAATGTAGGTAACACTCAAATCAACAGAGTAACAATCATGTTGCAAGCAAGATAAAAGAATTCGAACCTATTGGACCATTTTTATGCGGTCGTATACCATATACTTTAGGCCGGATACATTATTTAGGCAGTGTAAAATATTCACTACATATAATGTGGTCTATATTATGTAGGCTAAACAGAATTAGTTGAAGCTTTGCTTGATAGTGACCAAAATTGGTGCAGTGTCAGCTTTTTAGGTTATTCTTTCACTCACTCACTAACTTGAAAGAAAGTAAACATGAAGAATTGAGGTAGAAATGATACAAACCCTGAGAGGATGGTGATGATCTGGTAGAGGAGGTGTGAGGCGAGAGGAAGCAGGTGGACGGGGGAGGGAGGAGGCTGGTGGGAGGATGCATTGCGGGAAACAATTCCGCATCCCTCAAACAGATCACCGCCCATGCCCACGGGGAACCCGCCTAGACAACAGAGAAATGCAACCTCCATCACACATGTTATGACAGGGTACTACAAAAGGGTGAGCAGAGTAATAGAAGGTGGTATTACCATTAATAGTAATCTCGGAATACAGCATTACTATCGATAGTAATAACTAATAATAAATAATCACTGTAGCATGACTTCTAGTGTACCAATCATCTCATGAAAATGGACTGCCCACCATGACACTGGGGCGGTAGCGGCCAGGACAGTGTACACGTCTGCAACAACACTTAGATTTTGCCACGACTATGGCGTGCTGTATCACCTCACTCCCAAGTGGGGTGCAACAGGTGAGGTAAAGAGGAGAAAGAGGCGTCACCTAAATAGTAATTGCTTGGAGTAAAGGAGTATTGCAGGTGGACCCTGTCCTTTCAGGCCTGCCACCCTCACACCCGAGGCTGGCTGGCCCGCACCGATCAAAACAGAGATACTACTGTTTACAGTAACGAAGGATGAAAGGTTCTACTATAGAATTGAAAACAACAATGTAGGATTTACGTGGACCACATTATTTTCAAATTAAGAAAAGTTTATCAACTGTTCTACAACCTTCACGCACCAAATGAATTCTGCGAAATATACTAAAACTGACAAAGAAAAGCTGTTTGTCAGTAAACAGGTAAAACAGGGAAAGTTGAGGGAGGTAAAGTTCCTCCAAAAAGAGGGAAGAGAGATCGAAAACTACTTCCATATCTTGATGAAATAAGTCATCAAAAAGTTCGAATTACTATTTAAATTAAAAAATCCGATATACATACAGACGAAAGTTTCCCACCTTCACAGGGAGGAAAGGAGACATCGAACAGACCGGAGACGGGAGGCAGGTTGTCGACAGGAGCGCTGAACCGAGCGAGCGCCTCCAGCAGCCCGCTGGACACAACGAGGCTCAGGTCCGGGCACTCGAACCGTACGCTTAGCGCAAACACCGTCACCAGCGACAGCCGCTCCCCCAGCTCTTAAGAAGTGGTTTGTCAGTGGTCGAGCTGGTGTGGCACTTGTGCTGCTGTGAGCTACACCACAACGTCTCACAATCATGAACTGCTGGGAGCCACACCACGTCTCACAATGATAGTCTGTTGTGAGCCACACCGCAACGTCTCACAATCATGAACTGCTGGGAGCCACACCACGTCTCACAATGATAGTCTGTTGTGAGCTACACCACAACGTCTCACAATCATGAACTGCTGGGAGCCACACCACGTCCCACAATGATAGTCTGTTGTGAGCCACACTACAACGTCTCACAATGATAGTCTGTTGTGAGCCACACTACAACGTCTCACAATGAACTGCTGTGAGCCATACCACGTCTCACAATAATGCTCTATTATGAGCCACTGTACAGCGTCTCACACTGTGCTCTACAGTGAGCCACACCAATACGTCTTACACCGATGCTCTGTTGTAAACCACGCCATATAACCTCACACTTACATCTACCCGATTTTCTACTCATAAAAACACCAAGGATTCATTTCAGACTAAACCACTACCATCATAAAATTAAGACATACTAGCCGATCCAATCCATTGGGGTTATGCTAAAACTGTTAAAAGTAGTCAACGCTAGGAGATAATGAGAGGGCTTTTTCCGTGGCACAAGTACCCTAGCGTGCCTAAGGCCCAATTTTTACAAGACAGCCAGTTTCTAGGCAACACAGCGCAATGTTAACACGTGCACTCCAGCATGGGGGTCAAAAAATTTGGTTTGAAGAAGCTGGGAGTTTCTGTTCGAACAAACAGTCCTAGAAATAACCCTTTCTTGATCAAGGAGACCTGACAGTCTGTACTATTGACGTCACAATTGGTGAGTAATGCCCTCTAATTGCAATTAAATTAGGCCAAGTGTCATTAACATACAACCAGCAATCGCCTACGTATTTCATGTTAACTATTAGAGCAGAGGAACAGACTTCCAAGAACATCAGTAGATCTTAGCAAAGTTATTTAAAAACACTTCACAAGCTAATTTTCCAACATTTTAGGAAACACATAGATAATAGTGGAACACGCATAAAATAGTGAAACGTGCATAAACAGTGAAACGCATAAAATGCTACAATTAAAAATTGTAAAATATAAAACCGTGTTTTCATATAGAAGTGTTTATATCAATACCTGCCCAGTAGTCTCCAAGGCTAAGGAAAACAGTAACTCATAATAAGCCCTCACATCTGAGTCTTTCTGGCAGACTCATAGATCTTCCCATGAGCCGCAGTCACCTTTCTCTGGCTGCTGCTGCAGGAGTAGTGACTTGATGAGGTGGCGGTAGAGGGCATGCACGCAGCTGCGGATGGAGCGCTGGGTGGCAATACTGCTGCACCTCACCCCCTCCAGGTAGTGGCAGGAGTCCCATGACCACTGCTGGCCGTCACTCCCTGAGAGGGGAGGGAATGGAAACACACCCCTCACAGTGAGTGAATAACGCGGCCATGTCTTTTACAGCTAAGTCGCCTAACAACCGTACAAAGCATCAAGACCCTTAAAATCGTACTAATCACTAGGACCCTTAATACCGTACTAATCACCAGAACCCCAACAACACTACGAGGACTCCATGCTAGTTAAATTAAAAGTTTACACCGTAATATGGGCAATAGTAGCGCTTAAATTCTTGTATTAAGATATTTTTTCATTATTAACTGCAACATTTAAACTGTATCTTTAGAGATTGATCACTATCTTTTTAGAATAAGCGAATGTTCTTGAATAATTTTTTTTTCAATTTCGAAATTTCTTCGCACTGCAACATAGCTAGGAAATTCCACCTTCAGGAACGGTGCTGGTCACAAACCTGCAACAAAAGGACGCGCTGCAGCGGGCGCAGCTCCCCTGCTGCCCCCTGCTGGGGGGCCACGGACCCCACTAGGCTTGCCACACCACAGGCTCTCCAGGCCGAAGCAGCCGGTCATAATCTCGTGGTAGACCTGCCAGGTACACCGTTCAGGATCAACTGTTCACTCAAACTTAAGCTTTACAGAGCTGCATATTTATGATCGATACACAAACGCACACACGCGTAAGTGTTTACATTTCGTAGAAAACAGTTTAATGAGAACAGTATAAAGCTCGGCATAGGGAGACGAGATTCCTAGCTCTCAACGATTGTCCTCCACAAATAAAAGGTGGAACCTGATCAATTGTTAAATAAAGCAACACACTGCGCTAATGACAATAGTGAACACTCATCTGTTTGCTAGTGACGATACAACTGAGAACCAATAATGCAGCCAGGCGTTAAGAAACTTAGCATTGAAATAATTACACTAATTGAGGCAATTAACACTATTGTTCCTTTCATTAGAGGCAAGAAAATGATATACCCTGGTCGTTTTTATTAATACCAGACGGCCGCTTTTGAACAATAACAACTAACAGGAGAGATTTCTCAGTCTTCTAGCAGTCAAGAATTTGGTATGAAATGAATCTGTGTGCACTCGACTTGCCACTCACTGAGGGCAGTAGTCCTCCGCAGCTGACTTCCCCCTTAGGAGCGTCTAAGGCGCAGTCATCCTCAAAGGCGCCCCCCACAACTGCCGCCCCGACAGGCAGCTTGGTCTTGGCAGTAGCTTGTTCCGGGATGTCGTCTATGTCCGTGTCTTGACTGGTCACTTTCTGGGAGTCTTGATGGCCAGTGCCAGCTTTGTCTTCAGTTGCAAGGGCGGTATCCGCATGGAGAGTCATCGAGCTGTCCGTCGAGGACTTGGTGACGCTGAGAGCATTTTTGGCATGTGCAGCAGTGTTAGGAGTTTCTGAGTCGTAACTGGTGTTCCTCACACTATGATTACTATAACTATTTGAAATGAAAGTAGTAGCGCACTTCTTGAAACCGGAACTCGACTTTGATCCAGTGGAACTCGTGTGTCCATCACTGTCCTGAGGCTGCGACAATAAGATGTCCCAGAAGGCTTCATCGAGCGCATCCTTGTTGGCGCCCCTGGCCCGTCTCTTGGAAGGCGTGGTCGTGTCAGCATCAGTAGCTGACAACAACTGAGAGGAGCGCCCGTCAGCCGTCAGCAGCGACAGCATCAGCTGTAAGGCCTCTAGCCGCGACTGCGTCAAACAGAAAGAAAAGGAACATCACACAGGGCCTTGAATCCTAATGCAAGGCGTCTTTGTACTTTAGAAAAGATCGCTCTGCTCTAAAAACACAAGCAATGTTGGGATTAAACTCAAAAAAGGTGATGGTAAAGGTCAAAGACATCAATAGTGTTAAGAAAACAATCAATGAAGATCTTGATGAATGTCAAAGACATGAGCAATGTTAGCATAACACTCAATAATAAAGCTAAAAGACAAGCAAAATTTGGACAACATGACATGACAACAAGAGAGTCCATCGTAATCGATTATACTCTTGTATCGTGGTTGGTGTGTGCACCGATATCTGAAGAGGCAAATTCAGGAACCATACAGTTGTCAGGACAATACTCAATAAATATCACGCTGAAATTCCAGCACCGCACACCTGTTCAACACAACAGAGATATTCCACAGAGAACAAGCAGCCACACCAGTAGCGCTGCAATCACCTCTGAGTACAGCTGACTGCCTCACCTTAGCTCTGGCCTGCTGCAGGGCGAGGGCGTTGACGATGTCAGCAAGAAAGATGGGTTCAGGTGAGGCTAGGATGCCCCCGCAGCCCCCATCCTTGCTTAAGGGGGAGTCTGATGACGCAGGCAGGATGCCGTCGGCCAGAAAGTCAAGCACGGCACTGCAGCGCGTCTTAACGGCACTCAGCACCTCCCCGGCGCCGCTGCAGCAGCAACACAAAGTTTCATGACAGGAGTGAGCTAATATCCCATAACTAGCTGACCCACAAGTGAAAATTCACGCATTTTTTACTCATTTTTTTTCGTTTGATTTGCCACTGGACACGAGCTTTACGAAGAAGTTTTCACATTAAAGGATATTTCTGTGGTATTCACAATATAATGCTTACAATACATGTACCCTTTCGAATTTTCTCCTACCTAAATGCATGAGCGTGACAGAAAGACGGACCAAGCGAGCAACCAACAAGCTGTATACAGTGTTCCCTCGCTATTTCGCGTTTCGTTTTTTGCAGACTCGCTATCTCACGGGGTTTCAAAAAATATTAATGTATAATATTTATCACGTTATTTTCGCTGTTTCGCGAGGTTTTGCAGCACTCATTTTGCCTATACTTAGTGCGTGTTGTACAGTAATATATATATTTGATGAATTTTGGATTAAAAATCACAAAATGTATAAAATACAGTAAATAGCGTGTTTACTCAGCGGATGAATACACCAAAAACGTACAGTAGGATTGCGTAGCGTTCATTTGAGACGCTCCTTGCCAATGTGAGATTGTAAACGACACACGATTGTTTGACTGATGGAAAGCGACCAGCCAGAGAATACTGCTCCGTATCCCATTCGCGGATTGATTCGGTAACCGTAGCATCTTGCTTTCTTCCATTCCAGCAGAGCTTCCCCTCACAGCTCTTCCATTTCACGTTAGCATCGGACTATTGTGTGCACGTAGTTATAAAATATTTTATTGTTATTTTGCGTGTGGCATTAAAATATATACAACGTCCCTATATCGCGAATTTTCACTTATTGCAGGTGGTCCTGGAACGTAACACCCGCAATAAGTGAGGGAACACTGTATTATTATATAGTGGAATAATGCTTTGATCTCAGAGTTTGTAGTACTGCTACGATAAATTCATGGGTAATGTAATGGCGATGCTCTTCTTAGTTATTGCGGTAAATAATTTCGTCTGTTTCCAGTGCATAAACGCGGGCAGCAGTACATGTGTCAGACAATAAACAGTCGTGAAAGGATCTCAACCTCTCACTGCAGCTCTACCTAAGCTATACGATTAAAGACAGCTTCCTCTACTACAAAATGCATGCCCTTGATTTAGAGCCTATATTACCTGCAGAACATCTTCACGTTGCAGCTGCTGTTTATAAAATTTAAAATATTTAGTCGCACAAGTGTGATCAACTCGGAAACAAGTCATAGTCCTGAGGAAGCAAGTCATAGTTCTGAAGAAGCAATTCATAGTCCTGAGGAAGCAAGTCATAGTCTTGAGGAAGCAAGTCTTGGTCCAGAGGAAGCAAGCAATAGTCCAGAGGTAGGAAGCAGGTCTTGGTCCAGAGGAAGCAAGCAATAGTCCAGAGGTAGGAAGCAAGTCTTGGTCCAGAGGAAGCAAGCAATAGTCCAGAGGTAGCAAGCCATAGTCCAGAGGACGCAAGTCTTGGTCCAGAAGAAGCAAGCCATAGTCCTGAGTACTCGAACAGCCAACCCGTAGCCCTTGATGTAATATTCCTTACAAATTATAAGTCTCTTCCAAGTGTGCCCCACGCACGTGTCAGTACCAAGACTCACAGTGAAGAAAGAGGAGTAGAAGATTCGTATTGCAGAAACTGCTCCTCCGTCAAGAGAGAGGCGGGCCTGACGCAGAGAATGAGCAACAAGGAACGCCCCACCACCTGCCGACACGCCGTCTCACAGCTTACAGACACTCTGCTGCCGCTCCCTCCTGCGGCTGGCAAGGAAGGAGGGATGGGGTGACCGACTACGCCACTCTTCCTGGTGCTCGTTGTCTCGGATGACCCTATGGAGGGAGAGTTTAGCCCTAATTAGTAGTTGTAGATCAGCTTTTGTGTTCTGCAACTCGTTTTCTCGCCTCATCCAACACGTACATGTATCCATTAACAAGTTTATCAAAACTTTTTCTACCTCTGACTTCATAAATTATCAACTCCACTTCTCTTTCCCTCTGGCATCAGAAACATCACCTCCACCTCTTACTCCATTGATCATTTATTCATTGTCTCTATATTCATGCAAAGCAACTGAGCCAATCCTCAAACTCTACTTGAGAACTCATAATAGAATAACAGTCTTCGCTCGTGCTTAATATTACTTTAAACTAAGTATAGCACGTCGTCTCTTCAATACTTTTACTCTCCTCACAGATAAGAACATTCAGATACTCCACGAGTATACACAGCTCTCGATACGTCCCACAGCTCCCGCCAACACGGATCGAAAACGAGTATTATCATTAATATATTTTTGTTTCACCAGCGCAGCCACAACAAAAGCGATCTCAGCAGTGATGCACACCAGGAACAAGTATTTCCCCCACACTCCAGAAGAAAGCAAGAGAGGGAGGAGCAGGAGAAGGGAGTATACTGACCTCTAGAGGGGCAGGCGTCCAGAGCCCCTCTGTCAGCGAAAGCTGTGAGCAGGCGCCACCTGAAGCGGTGCACCGCACGGAACACCTCCACCATGCACGCAGAGTAGTGAGTTCTGCATCAACACAAAACACGTGATCGTCCACTGGACAACTTCATGTGTAGTGCACAAGCCGAGCGATACGAAATCTTAAATTAACTACACAAGGATAATGAGTCTCCTAGTAAAAACTATAGAAAAGACTTGCTCTCAAGGTTAAGGCATTCCTATAGGCTTTAGATCAAAAAGAAGTGCCTCCTGATGCAATAGGAATTAGCTGCACATTTCAATAATTCGGAATTGCGTTTCAAATCTAGACCAAAAAAAATGGATTCATGGTAAACGGATCCACGAACGAAACAGTAATAGCGTTGAAATTAAACTATTTAGTCCAGATAAAGGTTTCTTAACATAGCATAAATGTGAAGGAGAGATTTTACGGTCGGCAAATTTCAAGTGTTGTCTTCATCTTTGTTGTTCGTATATCAAACTTCGTGAATAAAAGTATTTTACAAGGAAAACAGCAGTAAATTGCTTCTGTCACCCGCAACATCACTCTCCACAGTTTGCAAACTTATCAGAAACATAGAGCTGAAGTAGGAGATCAAGACAAGGATGGCATGAAGCAGATAATAATATGAGATCAAGACGAAGATGACATGAAGCAGATAATAATAACAGATTAGGATGAGGACAGCGTGGAGCAGATAATAATAACAGGAGATTAAGACGAGGATGGCATGGAAGAGATAATAATAACAGGAGATAAAAACAAGGATGACATGAAGTAGATAATAATAACAAGAGATTAAGACGAGGATGACATGGAGCAGATAATAATAACAAGAGATTAAGACGAGGATGACATGGAGCAGATAATAATAACAGGAGATTAAGACAAGGATGGCATGGAACAGATAATAATAAAAGATCAAGACGAGGATGGCATAAACCAGATAACAACAGAAGTTGCATTCCCTGTGGTGCAGCGAGCAGTTGAACGAAAACAGGGAGAAGTGAAGCCTGAATAAAGGCTAATAATATAAATGAATATCAGAGACCGACATGCAGGAGAAGGTGAGTGTATGAAGCACTGGGAAAAAAAGCTAAAATAAGCGCCAAAACAATCATGTGTGTTCCATGTATTCATAACAGCATCTATAGTACGTGGTTCTAGAAATTAAATTATTGGTAAAAATGATCAACGAAAGCTAATGATGCAGCTAAGCAATTCTACTTCTCCACACAATTCCTTCTTTGAGTATGAGATGCAAATTTCAGAGTTTCTCTCTCTACAGCTGGAACAACTGTTGCATACCCCTTGCTTGCACACAAGCTGCAGTGTACACTTCACAACAGGGCTGCCACTGATGGCAGATCTGGGGGAAACGCAGGTAGTCTGGGGTAATGGGGGAAACGCTCGTAAAAACGAATAAATCTGGGGGAATTTCGCTAGCAATTATTTTCAATGCAAAAATTCTGTAACTTGAATAATTTTGGGTTACACCCAGACTTATGTTCATTCAAATGTAGATGTCATGATGCAGAACAGGAAATACCCTCTTTAATGACGTATAAAAGGCGATTTAACGAAGTTTAAATCGTCCTCGAACAGACTTAGGACGAGATTTGATTCGATTGAAACTGTCTCATGACTGTCACGTGTCACAGGCCACAGTTCGAAGTTCAAACAAACTCAGAGTTAGCTCAGTAAAAGTCTGACAGTGACTCCGTGACTAAGCGTTTCTCGCTTTCTTTCGCTGAGCGAATACTTTGTAATTAACATTTTCTTCATTAACTGAAATTATGCTTTAAAAGTGTGGTAATGAGTCTTATGCATTAATTTGTTAATTCAGATATTTTTTCACGTATTGTCTTAGGCGAAGAAGGCGAAACACAGAAGTTCTTAAAGATTAATTACTTGTGTGCTTTGAAATAAAGAGATATTTTATATGTGTGGCAGGCCTAGTCTTTATTGTCTTATAGCTTGGTGACTTAGTAACCAGGGTTTTTACACTTTCTAGAGTTACAAATGTAAATTCGGAGCGTTACGGTTGACATTCTTGAGATTTAAAATTTCTTTGGTGTCCTGGAATTGATATGCTATCGTTTGCGCGTTAATACTCACGGTTGCTTTATTCCAAAGTAACTATTATTATTTATCTGCATTGTCATAATTTATTGTCATTACAGAGGCTAACTCTGTAATATGCTGTTAAGCAGTAAGTATTCTTCTAACTTGAATATTTATTTTGCGTTTTAATACGCAAAGCTCCATAGGGATGGCAACTAAGTTCATTTTATTGGTTAATGTTATTTATATGATGATATCATTATTTTAAGATTATTATTTTTGTTTCCGAATTGCGATTACTTTCCCCATAATTAGTGACCAAAGCGATTCGTCTTCTAAGAAACTGAAGTTGTATACGCAGTCATTTAGAAATGACTGGCTTAATGTGCCCGAATTGAAAACTTGGCTGAAACCGGATAGTAATGATTCCAACTGTGGTTATTCTAAGTGCTGCAATATTTCATTGAAAACTTACAACAAATCTATGCTTATCAAGCACAGTATTACAGAAAAACATAAGAGAAATATAACTGTTGTAATTACAAGTGTTGATATCGCGCACTTTATGGTAGGAGAACCGTCCAAGGGATCCAAAGAAATTGCAAAAAGCGAACTTATTCTTGCAGTATACTTTGCCGAACATGACCTTCAGTAAGGTAAGTAAGTATACAGTAAGTAAAGTCAGTTTTTAGTAAATCTATTGCATATTATGATTTTTTTTAGTTTTGGGGGATTTTTGCTGTATATGGGGGAATTTGTACTGCAAATCTGGGGGAAAGAGAAAAACCTCAGTGGCAGCCCTGCTTCACAATGCTTGATGCTCTGCAGAACGCACTGCAAGTAACTCTGCACGCAGCAGCACCTACCCCAGCAGGGTGTGGGCGGCAGTAGTGTGCGTAACGAGGGCGGCGACCAGGAGCGTAGTCACCTCCTTCAGGAGGGCTTGCTGCTGCAGAGGAGCGTCCTCAATGGAGGAGTGGGTCGCTGCGTCATCGGACGAATCCCAGTCCTCCAGCTGTGCGACTTCACGCATCCATGACAGCAGCGCCGTTTCTGCCAAACCGTGCAACTTAATGTATAACAATGATAACGAACCGTGCCTCTTTCCACCATGTCTGATAATGAACCTCGTCTCTAACCTCTACGTCTGCTAATGAACCTTGCCATATCCTCCATGTCTGATAAAGAACCTCGTCTTTATCCTCCATCTACATATATAATTGACTATGTATCTCCATCTCTCTCTGTATCTGTGTGTGTCCGTCCCATTACTTCCTATCTATTACTGAAGAAAAATTACTGAACTAAAATTACAACGGGTAAAAATGTATCACTCATTTCTAAATCGTGGAATTTCCAGGGGAACTATCTAGTGTCTCATAATGAACCTTGACCCTGTTTTCCGTATCAAAACACAAGCAGATGATGAGTCATACCATTCACTTAACCCTAGAAGCACTGCCAAGTGGTCCTATATGGCCGATTCATGGTCCAAGATTCTGTTAATTTTCTCTTGTAGGCCCAAACGGCCCTTGCTGGTCCAACCCTATACATGGTACAACTATTATCATCTATCTCAACACAAGGTTTACTAGTTTCAAATTTGAAAATCTGTCGAGTAAAGTAGGCAGCTGCTAAAATATGAAATAGAAACGACAGCAGTTACCCTTTATATTTAATTGGTAACGTGCGTATTCAACGCGAGATACTGAAGTAAAATACTTAAATATCGACACTGAACTGAAACTCAACTGACCAGCATGGGCGATGACGAGCTTGGCGTGCTGTAGAAGCTGTGCAGCGGAGCACACGTCGCCACTGAGGGGCGTGTAGTACGAGGCAGGGCCGGGAGGCAGCAGGTCGCCTGACGTCCCTCCTCCTCCGGTGGGAGCTACGAACACCCCACCCTCAGCAGCAGGACTATGGTGACCAACCTCCTCATAAGCCGGCGTGAATAACGAATGTACTGCACACAGGCGTATTGTGACATGACACACAGGCGTATTGTGACATGACGTACAGGCGTATTGTGACATGACGTACAGGCGTATTGTGACATGCGCTCTCACGTGTCGTAACAGCAGATTAAGGTTGTGAACGAAGAACCTCGTTCACGAGTTCTATTACAGTAATAACAGCCGGGTTGCTTTGAGTTGCCTACGAAGTAGAAAGTTACACATATGTATCTAGGATGGCTGGTGAGAGAGAGTTGGGATAATGATTCTTCTGGTACCGACCACCTTGAGCACTCGTTGTGTGTGCACTCGCTGTTTTACGTTTATGTAACTACTTGCCCCAACCAGCGCTGTGACAATATTGTTACTTGGGTTTTAAAATTGGCATCCATTTCCACTGTTCTTTATATCAAAATATTACATTTTAAATGAACTGACAAGTAAGTTCTGTGAAAATCAGTCGAGTTTTAAATGCCATTCAACTAAAGAAATTTCTGTGTTAGTGCCTGAGACTTAGAGATGCACTAGTAGGCTACATACTTACATATACAGTCTTCGGTAGTTTGCCTCCTGAATCTTGATGAACCTTCATTATAATTAAACAGTGTACTGGCGTTTTAGCTTTAAAAGAGTATAAATTGCGAAGTCCACGAAATAAAGCCATGACGAGCTCTAGGGCTTACTCTGGCTGTTCCTTAAAACCCGACAACCCTAAGACCAGAGTTACTTATTTTTAAACATTCCTCGTAGAGAATACGAGTGAGTATGGATAAGCTAATTAAACGCAGACTTCCGTTCAATGATCATAGTGACACCCTGCAATATGATAGGAGAGAAGAGCACTAAAGATGACCCATGAAAAAACCTTGCCCAGACATTGCATTTTCTCGACCTGCGCCGTCACACACGAGTGTCAGCCAGGCACCTGTTTAGAAGTGCAGTTGTCACTGGACTACCAGCTAATCTACGTTAGCTTGTCAAGCTTTCCAGCCAGCAGTCCCAGTGACAACCGTCACGTATCTACGGCCTCTTCTTCGCAGGTCGATTCAATAAACAATGATTTTTCTTATAAGGATTTGAAATATTTATCCCACAATTGTTGCGTAAAATTGTTAAAAAACGGTTACAGAATTTTTTTAGAATATAAGCGAGAAGCACACTAATACCCGGTAGCAGGGAACTTTTTGAAAGACAATAATTGACAGCAGGAATGCACAGGTGCTTACACTCTGAACTGCTGAACTCCCTGGCCAGTCGTCCCTCTACACACGGGCAACCGCGTGCATGTCAGATCATAGTACGCACGTCTATGCTACTGCGAAGAGCACCTCGGAAGCACATGTCCCACCCGTTATGCGGGGTCACACTAAAGTGAATGACGTCGATCACGTATTAGTAAAGAAGTCAGGGATAGGATGGATAAGGGAGATGAAGTTATAATAAGTCAAATATCGCTACCATCAGCGCCTACAATTACTACTACTTTGCCATTCTGCGCCGCTGTAGAAAAAAAAAGGTACAAGACTATGAAAAAACTTTTTTGCTGCAGTAAAAGTATAGAAGCACGCAACACGCACGTTACACAAGCCCACGCACCTGGAGACAGGGTGCTGAGGAGGCACGTGATGGGGGTGTTGATCGAGTGGAGGATGTGCAGTGTGTCCAGTACAGCCGTCACC
The DNA here is from genome assembly GCA_006783055.1 of Trinorchestia longiramus. Taxonomy (NCBI): domain Eukaryota; kingdom Metazoa; phylum Arthropoda; class Malacostraca; order Amphipoda; family Talitridae; genus Trinorchestia; species Trinorchestia longiramus. Next base: position 286,110 of record VCRD01000440.1, read on the forward strand.
CCATCCTGGTCCCCACTGTCGCAGCACGAGCACACCAGCTGGTCTAGCCATGACACCAGCACATCTGTGAACACGTGATGTGTCAACACGAGTACACCAGCTGGCCCAGCCATGACACCAGCACATCTGTAACTCTGTAACGCAACTTTCCAGCGGTCAGTACTCCCATCCCTATCAATCATTTAAATAATTTATTTCGTGCATGTGCTATGATAATTCAAAATCAGCTTCCAGTTAATGGAAAAGACTAGGACTTTCCATCCGATAGACTTGAAATGAACGGAACTCCTGTACAAGAGTTTTGGTTCCATCCGACTACTCCCCTCACCCCCGCTCTGCCAGGTTAGGAACTCTGGGCAGAGCAGAGGTTGTGATAGAAATGACAATCGTAAGAGACTCAATTAATACATTTATGATTAAGGGAACTCAAACAGACAAGCAATTACTAAAAACTAGGTTAGTGACCTATTCACTGTAAGTCCAATCCAGAGAAAATATGAAAAAATTTATAAAAGGCAGCATAGATTTTTGGGTCTGAAGAGGGAAATAATGACACAGTAAGTGGACACGTCAACAACCATTAACATCCGAGGTGCAATCAAGTTATAACACCTCCGATGTTTTTCTCAGCACTGGAAGCAGATGGAAACACATTTTGTTTTAAAATACGCGTGCACTCGTTATGAATGTGCGACAGACATGGCAGCACTGTACGACTCACAGAAATCTAGCGGCAGCGGCAAGAGTGAAAACTTTTTTTGATACTTAAATGATAACGTTTTCATTACAAGAACAGCGTGTAATCATTCGTCTCCTCCTTTTGAGTGGTGTGACACCAATTGAAATTCATCGCCAGTTGAGTAAGACATGTGGTGATAGTGTCATGGATGTATCTAACGTGTGTTTGTGGGTGCGACAGTTTAAAGAAGGCAGAACATCGTATGGCAACAGACCAAAACAATCTCGCTCTCGCACCAGCTGGTCTGACATGCTCAAACGAGAGAAGAATTTTTTTGGAGAATCACCGAATGAGTGTGGAACACATCGCCTCCAAAGTTGACATTTCCGTGGGACCTGTGCACACAATCATACATGAACACCTGAAAATGCGAAAAGTGTCCTCCAGGTGAGTACCACGAATGTTGACGGACGACCACAAGGCTGCGCGAGTGGCATGTTGCCAGGCAATGTTGATGCGTGATGAAGGCATGAATGAGATTTTCTCTTCATCGATAATGACAATAGATGAAACATGGAAGCCATTTTTCATCAAAATGAAAGTCCTAGATACTGGCGGCGCCAGCATCAAGAAGTCCTCACTCTCACCGCTGAAGTTCTGCGTGTCTTACAGTGTTGCCATCTCTGTCACGCATTCACAAAAACGCACGCGTATTTTAAAACAAAACGCATGTTTTTATCTGTTTCCAGTCCTGAGAATAAATATCGGAGGTGTTATAACTTGAATGCACTTCGTAAATAATCCTACAGTGAGTGTAGACGCCAACACTCATTTAGAGAAATAATGGCTCAGTAAGTGAAGACGTGAACTGCCATTATGACTCATCTCTTTTAACATTAAGAAATACAGCACTTCCCCCACAACAGTCTGAACACAACACAGCAAGTGTGGCGGTAGTTTTTGCCAATTCTACGAACCTGTTTCTAAAGGCACTTCCCGAAGTCCCCACCCGAAGAGGCGATGATCGAGGACCACCTCCGTCAGCAGCTGCGAAGACACGTTATCCGTAACTCCAAACGCTGGTGAGGTGGCTGACAAGTTGACGAGAGGTGCGGTCTCCACTCCGGCGGCCGCCTCACGAGACGGCCCGACAGTTCTCAAGGGCGTGTCGGGGAACAGGAAGGAAGAGGTGGAGGAGCAGGAAGACGACAAGCGAGCGCGAGACGAAGTGGGTGGAGGTTGAGGTCCAAGATAGAGTTGGGGGACACCTGGGAACAGAATCAAGGATTTGGTCAGCGCAGAGCAACACCCGAGCATGAGCAGTTTATATCTAGGAAGATCATAAATTAACTATAACCTCGCTGTCAACCATTTACAAAGAGTAACATCATTCCCGAACTCTTGTGCGCCACTTTGAACTTCAGGCGCGAATATGCCAACAAGGCATTCACGAACTTTGGTGCAGCATTGAGGAATGAACATGACAACGATTATTTTCATCAGAATGCCAAGGTCTGCCACTGAACATTTGAGACCTGCAATACTGCCAGTAATGAGCATGTTATCACTCTGCAGACGTCGTGCCTAACAGAAATGCAAAGGTTAGGTGAAAGATTCAAGTACGTCATCGCAGAAAAAAAAGGCGTAAATAAAAATACCTGAATAGAACATGGCTAAGCCAGACCTTATGCAACCAAAAGTTTACCATATGTAATCACTGAATTATTTCACATCTTAACATACACACGCTAGTATACTGGATTAAAAGAGCCCACCTGTAGGATGGGGCTGCAACACACTTCCCCCACCGCCTCCTCCTCCTGCCATGATCCACTGAAGGCACCGCCCCAGCACGAGCGCCACACAGCGCTCTATGTCCAATAGCCACAGCCACGAGCGGCCCACCACTCCCGCACCTCCGCCCCCCACGCTCTTCACAGTGTCCGGTGTAGGCGTGTCTTGCTCTGCACAGCACAGAGAGTCTCAACCACCAGAAGATATGAGCGACGAGGTCATTCACAAGAGTGTCCCAGCATAACGGGCGGGACATGTGCATCTAGGGTCCTCTTCGTAGTTACATAGACATGCGTACTATGATCTGACCCCTCAGCGGTTCTCCATGTGTAAAGGGACGACCAGCAAAAGAATTTAGGCAGTTGGGCCCTGCAGTCAGAGTGTTTACACTTGTGCACTCCTGATGTTTGTTACCTTGTCAAAAGTTCCCTGATGTAGCACCTGATGTTGGTGTGCTTCTCGAGAAGCACAGCAACAGCAGGTTGTGAACGACCTAGTCATTCACTAGGTTTCCAGCATACCGAGCAGGTCGTGTACGTTAGGGGTGCTCGTCTTAGTAACTTAGGTATGCACACTAAGATGTAACGCTTGCGCGGTTCCCTATGTGTCGAGGGACGACCGGCAAGTGTTGTAGTGGTAGTCGAGCGCCTGCAGTCAGAGTGACAACACTTATTCACTCCTGCTGTCGAGTGGTTACCTAATACAAAGATCCTTGCTGCCGATTTTTGTAAACTTCGCTGAGCCATTCGTGCGAAATTTAACTCTGTAACATATGATGCAATCTAAGAATATAAAACCCCTTTATAATCTTCGTTCGCGATTCGTGGTGAAGTAAATAAATGAATACATATAAAGCTTTCAAACACTGATTCAGAGTGCAGTAAAAATAAATATACAAATCCCTTTTAAATAAAAATATCATTCACCACTCAAACCTGAAAAAAACCGTGTAGAGAACTTTACGTTTGTTGCCGGGTTTACTGGCTGGAAACGCTTAACCAAACTGACAATAATTGGCCAGTAATTCCGGTGACAAGGTAGCCGGGAACTTTACCAAGGCAACAACGACAGCAGGAGGGCACAGGTGCTTACACTCTGACTGCAGGGGCTCAACTGCTAAACTCCCTTGCCGCTCGTCCCTCTACACACGGGGAACCACACAAGTGTCAGATCTTAGTATGCACGTCTATGCTACTGCGAAGAGCACCCCGGAAGCATATGACTCGCCCGTTATGCTAGGACACTAGTGAAAGACCTCATCGTTAACACACTCGAGAGACAAACACGTCTACAGAGACAAGAATTTATTTCTAGGAAGGACTCAATTCGTCTTCGCCTCTCTCCGTCCTTTACAAGAAAGGAGAAAGAGAACACTGAGAGATCTAAATATTAATATTAAAATATTACAAACCTTTATCATCATGATTATCACAGACAAATAGTTCGAAGCTTTACCGTCCATGAGGTCGTCCTGATCCGTGATATGCGCGACGACCGCCACAGCCCTGTTGGTGTGGTCAAGAGCCCTAAGCAGAGCCTCGAGGCTAGGCAGTAGAGGCCTCGTCAGCAGGGGTGATACCAGGCACAGACTGTAGACAAGAGGCCCCACGCACTGGCCAAGCACGCTGCTATATGCCACGTCTGAAAGGCAAGCTCTTCTTATAATCGAGTGAACTCTGCAGCAACGTTAGAGCAATACTAGAGAACATTGCAGAGCAGGATCCTGAACAGGAACTGAACTGCAGTTCAGCACCGACAGGCTTCATTAGATACTCATCAAATTTACTTCTCCCTACGAAGTGCAGCTACAACATTAGTTTACTCTTAGGATACAGGCACAGAGAGAGAGAGAGTAGACCCTCTTGGTTCCCTCGCTCTCAGCATCCTCAAAATTTTGCACAATGCAGTTGTACTAATGTCCAACGCACCAGTAAAACCTCCATTAAAGAAGGATAAGCCCGAACAGACGCTAAAGCTTGCATCCTAAAGGGAATTTTTACCTGAAATTGAACTCTACTAACATGTTTGCACTAATATCACATGTAGATTCAGCTCAAATCATTTATTGCAAGGATCACCACAAATTTGTTAAAATTTGAAGGAAGAGTTTCCAGTTTTACTGTATTTTCACACCTAATTTCTATGCGTTATTGTTTCCATCTCAAATTTCCCATTAGATCAATACCGAATAAGGAGGAAAATTGAACTCATTGATAGGGAAACACGGATAAAGCACCAGGACAAGCATCTGGTGCATTGTGAGCGGACAAGAACTTACAGCGCAGGGGAGGGGAGGGGGGAAGGAGGCTGGGGTGGATAGAGTACTTTCATGAGCAAGCAAGATGCCAAGAGTAAACGCACTAGTCATGTCACGCCCTTATTAAAAGAACTATTGGGCAGCTCTAAGTCCCCAAGCTGTGGTAAGGTAGGCACCGTAACTCTCACATAAGCGTCTGAAGAAGAAATAATAAGCGAGAGGAGGCGGACAGAGAGAGGAGGCGGACAGAGGGAGGAGGCGGACAGAGGGAGGAGGCGGACAGAGGGAGG
>VCRD01000441.1:13656-49317 GCA_006783055.1 Trinorchestia longiramus
GGCTTTGGGAAGTGTTTGGGGGGCTCATCAGCTGATCGTTTACGGTTATCATAAAGGACCCACTTTTCGTCACAAGTGACAATTCATTCAAGAAAGGGATCGTTGGTGTTACGCAGAGAGAGCATCGAGCACACTTCAAAACGCCTAAGCTTTTGATTCTCATTGAGCTCATGAGGAACCCATTTATCGAGCTTTTTCACCTTTCCAATAATCTTCAAATGGCGCGAGACTGTTGCAATGCTGACACCAAGTGTCTGAGGCATTTCTCTAACACTTTCACGTGGATTTTGCTCAACAACCGCATGCAATTGCTCGTTCTCGAGACTACCCAAACGTCCTCTACCCTCTTCATCTTTAAGGCTCTCATCACCACTCCGGAATTTCCCGAACCACCTTTGTACTGTCCGATTCCTTGTGGACTCTTCTCCCCATGCTCGCTTGATATTGGCAGAAGCTTCGGAAGCGTTGTGCCCAAGTTTGAACTCGTGCAATATAAGTAGGCGAAGGTCATGTTCATCATGGAGGGATTCTATCCTTCAAAATTATGTTCTATCTGAAAAGAAGTTACAAAATATTAATGAGCACACATTAATTGTTATGCGTGCCAAGGTTCATCGAAAATAAACTAAAAAAGTTGTTAAAATTACTTTTCAAACCCCAGACCTTCGAGCGGCCATTATTTTTGTAACAACGTAATATCTCTATTTTCTAACCCAAGTGTTCTACATTTTAGCACTTCTCTTCGATCATTGAGCTTAATACCAGCTCATGTTCTATTGTTCATCATGGGTTCTACCATATTTTTGAATTTCTATCAAAAATACTAAAAAAACTTATTTTATGGTATGAACTATCAAGGACTTATTTTCCACTCAAACTCAGCAACACGTTAGCCTTACTGGAGAGACACCTGTGACTGTGCGGCTGGCAGTGGTTGTGAGAAGACGAGTCCAGTTGTATTATTGGAAGGCTCGCCAATTCCAGACACTGCAGGATGACATCGTGCTCACAGAGACTCCACAGCAAATGCTGTGGTGTGGCGGTGCTTTGGTTCTTGACCAGGGACAAACTTATCAGAGGGTGCCACTTGATGCGGTAAGTACCTGTAACTCGTCTCATTTCTTAACTTTTCTGTTGAGAATTTTGTTTTTCAGACTTGGTTGAGTATCTGATGATAGATGAAGTTGTACTCAAATGTTAATAGTAGAATTTCTACAGTCTTTTTGTTCTAATTAGGGTTTCAGAAGCAAAAAATGTACCGTGCTCCTGCTATACTGTGTACCATCATTTTGATGTTACAAGTTCTTAATTTGGATCTGATAAGAAAACGATGTATGTTTGTAATAATAGGCTAGATAATGGAATTATATAGATGTAAATTTCTGTGGTTGTGGGTTATGATCTTGTATTTTATGAGCAACAAATTTATCAAGGAGTCTGGGTTTATTTTGAAAATTATTTATGATGGCAATGTAGAGCTGGCGCAACTGTTTTTTACCCACCGAAGTTAGATTATTTAATTTATTGAGTGAAGCAGTTTATCTTGTATAAATGTTACATTAGTATGAGTTCTCTGAATGTGTTTGATAATTGAAGACTCCTAAATCTTACTTAAACTGTTAGCTCAGTGCTCTATTTCAAATGAGAGTCTTCCAGTAAATTTTCATCTGTGATAAAGTATTTTCTGGTATCAACTAATTTTCTCAATTTTGTGTTGGTTCAAGTCAAAAGCGTTGAAGCTTGCTCAATATTACCACTTAACATAAGTCACTATATTACTATCTTCATAATATTTGCACTGCAGATTCGATGTATTGTTTGGTTCTTTTCACTCAAGTGTTGACACTTAATATTTACATTTGATCAGAATTACTTAATCAAGTACAGAGACCAGCCACTACATGCATAGCTGCCTTTTTTCAATCTTCTATATTTTTCCAATATTCTCTAGTGTCCCTACATCTAGTTTGTTCTTCATTTCTCTAATTCCTCAAAATTACTTTTTGTATTTTTGCATTCCCATTTAAATCTAATACATCATACTTACTTTCTTCAATGGATGTGGAAACGTATTTCTGTAAACTTTTGAGTGCACAGTGAAATTCCTATAATGATGCTTGACCAACTTTGCTGTCTGGTTGTGGGACAGCAACCAGCAAGTCAAGACCTGCAGCAGAAGCTGGTGGAATGCAGCCGGGGCACGGAGGCAAGAATAGTGCGTGCTGGTTCTGATGCTGTAACCCTGCAGGTCGCCAGTTGCTCCATCCAGATCATGGAGAAAGATGGTAGCACGAGCCCAGTCTTACGGCTAGCTTTCTCTGCTCAGCCTTCTGTTATTGGTGTGTACTTGCCATTTTTTGATTGATTTATCCTGCTTAAGTTCATAAATTTGTTATGAGCTTATAATTGGGAATAGACCATTGTGACCTAACCTGTGCATAACATGCTTGAAATAAAAATTATAATTTTTAATTTATATTGAAATTGTACTTGTGTTATCAATAAAGTAGAAATAAAAACTAAATCTTAGCTATTTTCATTTTAATTTATTAAAATATGTGCATTTTATCATAGACACCATGACTGCTTTGAGCTCTAGCATACATTGCTTTGTTTGTGTTACAATTTTCAGTTTGATGTGCTAGTGACTGTTTTAATTGAAGGATAAATCTTTAAAATCTTTATGTAGCATGGCCCAGTTACTACCATAGTTTTGACTAGGCTTTTTTTAGGATTATTATAATGTGGTTTGAAAGTAATGAGCTTTGTTCATGAGTTAAGAATGCAAAAATTCTATTAACTTTCATTTTATTCAAACCCTGTATGTGAATTTGCCCATTATCATATCTCGTGACTTCTAATTTCTTTTGCAATGCTATGTTTTATAGTTGTCCCTCATTACAGATGTAAGAGAATGCAAACTCTGACCTTCTTTTTATTTCCAAAATAAATAATCATAAGTTAAACGTTTCTGAGCCGACCATGCGGGTGGAGAGGAAGTTCTACAGAACAAAATAGTTATGTAATAACCACAATAACATGAAATAAAAAACCAAACTAAATCAATTAGTAAGAAATCAATGAATTAGCCGTACTAATGCAATAATTATTTGTTGCAGCTTACCAAGCTCCTCTAGTGCTCGGTGTGGTGGCGAACAAGGCCGTGGAGGTGGTGAGTGTGGAAGACAGCGTTCTGCTGCAGACGCTGCCGCTTCATAAGCCTAAACTCCTGGTGCCTGACATAGTCTCCGTCGGGGTGGTGAGGTGCGTGCGTTTTATGAGTTGTTTAGTTTGTGAATTTCAGCACTTTTGAAGTGAAGACGCGCTTTATTATTTATGAAGCCTTGATACGGTATACAAGTTACAGAATACTGCTTTTCTATGCAGGTGTGATTGCAGTTACTGCACTCAGAGGTAAAAGAATCTAAGCTCAGAGAAGTATCTGATTATGAGGTGGCATCTCCCAGAAACTGTGCACTGAGAAATTGAGTGGAATTGTGGAGAATTTTATATGGAAAAATAGAGTGGGACTGTGGAGAATATTCTCCTGAGAATTTAAGTGAGACTGAAGAATTTAATACTGACATATTAGGTGGGGCTGTGGTGAAGTTCAGTCTGTGAAGTAATCAACGTTAATTTCATACAGTATATCTGTACTTTTCTTTGTCGAAAAAGCATAATTTGCTTTAAAATTTTTACGTTTGTAAGTAGTTATGTGAATCTGTAGGTTAAATAGGGTATTGTCAACATACTGATGTCAACATGCTGATGAATTAATCCTGGATGCAGGTCAAGCGGTCGCTGTCGCTCTTTCTGCGCATCTCCGTCGCATGTGTGGTGCCTCACGGGGCTTTCTCCTGCAGCCCAGATCCCCAACCTGGTTTCCATCCACCAGTACAGCCTTGCACTCAAAATATTGGTGAGAATACTCCACTCCTGTCAGTATAACCTCGTTGTCTGAATATTGATGCGAAAATGTCATCCCTCTTCAGCTAGCACTGCGTCGCCTTTAAAATATTGGTGAGGATTATTTTTTCATGTTTCCGTGGTGGTTCATGTTAGTAAATACAGCAATAATATTGGTCATAGTGCAAAATAAATGGAGAAAAACTTTTTTTCTAGGATGCAGGGCTGATGTAACTTGGTCTCCCATCGAACCCTACACTGGGGAGATGCGTGAGCATAATGCATTCACGGGACTGATGTGTATGTATGACATATTTACGTGACTGTGTTGTGTGCCTTTAAGAAATTCATAAAACTGATTTGTGCATGACGCTGGTGACAGGAGCTGTGGGGGAGCAGGACGTCGGAAGAGGCAGCTGCAGCCACTAGGATACACATCCACAAGCTGCACGCCTTCCACCTCTTCTGCAGCCACCAATACCAGAGAGCCCTCGACATCTTCTTGGACATAGACACAGGTAAGAACTCGTTGTGCCATTTTAGCTGAGGTTACTTGTGCCGTCGACTTCAACCTGATGTGGGATTACCGGAGAAGTAGTCAAAAGGTTTTAGTCGCGCAAAGCTCATGGTATGGAAAATGCTGAAACCAGCACATAGTTGTTCATGTTACGTGACATGAAATATATATGAGGTCTGGTTGGGAAATTTGCTGCTCTTGAATTTGAATAAGCTTTGTTATCTTTGGTTACCGATATTACTTACGGAGGACATTCTGTTATCACTTGAGAGAAAATTTCGAAGGAACTAATGGGTTTAATGAGCCCAGCGTATTATAATCTAGAAAATTTTAGATTCTTTTTCTATCTGTCATAATAATGATACTCTACTACGACCTATTCATTTTGGTTGGGTTGTAAACCTCTTTTAAATATCGTGTTGCAGAGTTACTGTTCGTGATCGGCCTGTTCCCTGCGCTTGTGCCTGAAGACTGTCAGCGGCGGCTCCAGTATCCTAACGAGCTGCCCTCACTCACTGAGACGCAGCTACACACAGCACTCGCATGCCTCATTGACTACCTCCTTAAGGTAAGGTCGTCACTGACGCGTACATTGTGAGGGTCAGATCATCACTGGACTTACATATACAGGGTGTCTCAAAAAAATGTACTCACACTTCGAATGACGAGATCCTTTATTTATGAACATACAGTGAAATAGAATAGCTTCGAAAACAGAAGACAAATGTGATTAAAGAATCATGTTCGTAAATGTTCGAATTGATGACCATTATTGTCCAGACAACGCTGATAACGCACACCAAGGGTGCGTTACATTTACATTTTTTGAGACACCCTGTATTTAGCACACTACTGCATGCTTCTGATCATGATTGTCATGTTTTAGTTGTGATTATTAGTAGTATAAAACCAACCATGACATCATGGTTGTTTAGTACTGACATACCTCTCTAGATGAAGTTATAATCATCTATTTGAGTGGTAGTACTAATGCTTGGTGATAATATGTACCATGCAGAAAACTAATATAGCTGATCATTATCACCGATCATGACTTACATGCAAGTTGTTGCAATTTTGAAGAAGCCAAATCACGGTTTTACTTTTTTAGTTACTTCGTCGGAAGTAACTATCATAAATGAGTACATTAACTTCAGCTGGTCGCTTTAGTCAAACTGGCTTGTTCCCATAAACTTCTTCATTAGCTACATGAATATTTATACAGCATGCTAAAAGTGAAGATTCTTTGTGAGTGAATTGTTTCAAATGCTATCAGTAAATTTGGACTAGTCTCAGTGCAACTGCATCACAGGAGATAAATTTGTCTGAATTTAATTTTCTATGCTTTAGAGCCTTGTTCATAGTAAATTTTATTCCTTAATTTTCTATTCGTTTCCTTGCCCCGTCAGGACTTGTCTGTAGTTAAATATGTGTTCACTTTTTATGACGCGCATTTTGCTGCCTGTAGAGTTTGGTTTTTGTTTTATAACGAAATATCTTTCCTTGTGTACACAATTTTTTTATTTGTAGAAGTCGTGACTTTTTGTAGGAGTGTATGTTCTTTGAGTAAGAGAATATTACCTTATTCTTTCATTACTCCTTCATAACATTCAATAAAAAATCTATTTTGTAGCAAAATATCACTCTGTTTCAATGAATTGGCCTTCACCAGTACGACACTCAACATTTATGCCTGTGAGCAGAAGCGGCAGCGTTTGGTCATGGAACTGGACAAGAAAGGCAGTCGAGACAACACGCCTAAGAAGAGCACCAGAGGCACCTTGCAGTACCTGCTACAGGTTGTTGACACCACTCTGCTCAAGTGCTACCTCGAGGTACCTGGCTCTACCTCTGTAGTCGTGTTTGTGGTCCGTTTCTTGACCCTTCAAAGACTAAGTTATTTATTAACTGAAATACTCTGCTCAAGCGCTATAGTGAGGTACCTCTACCTCTGTAGTCATGTTTGTGCTTTTTCGTTTCTTAAGTATGTCTTGAGCTAGCAGTTCGGTGTGGGACTCAGGGAAGTGGATGATGCAGGGGTTATGGAATGCACTAATGACGTTCAGTACGATATGCTAGCTAAAGCAATCTCTTGAAACTCAGACTCCCTGTGATATACACGATCTAATTTGTGGAGGGCATGTGAACAAGTTGAGTTTTGACGTGCTCAAGGCATCTTTTCACCTGGTTTTGATAGTATATTTTTTAATTGTTTCTTATGTTTTCACCTTTTCTCCTTAGTATTTCTTTGGTAGCTAATTATTGAAGACTTTATTCAAAGCATAGAGCTTCCAGTTCCCCTGCATCATCTATTAGGTTGTTACAAAAATAATGGCCGATTTCAGAAGCATGCATTTAATCCTTGGTAAATGAACAATAGAGATGTTAAACTTAGTCAAAATATAAACCCTGAGCAGCTATGCATCTCTGCCATCGGACTACGAGATTATTTATCCCTTGTTGATAAAAAAGTTAACGGCTGTGATGCAACAAAATCTTTGAAGGTCGTTTCCACCTCTTGTTTAGACCTAAAAGTTTTACCATCCAAAAATGTGCTTAAGTGTTTGAATAAATGATAATCAGTAGGTGAAAGATCTGGAGAATATGGAGGATGTGGTAAACTCGTATCCCAGTTCTGTGAGTTTCTGGACGGTCATTCTTGCAACATGTGGTCGCGCGTTATCGGGAGCAGAATTGGACCACGTCGATTCACTAATGCCGGTCTCTTTTTGCTCAATCGAGCATGCATAACAGCGAGATCATTGCAGTATCTCTCTGCATTAATGGTCTCATTGACTCCCAAAAAACTGTAGTGAATAACACCTATGCAGACCACCAGACAGTCACCATAATCTTTTTCTGGTGCAACATTGGCTTTGGGAAGTGTTTGGGGGGCTCATCACGATCGAGCCATTGACCTGATCGTTTACGGTTATCATAAAGGACCCACTTTTCGTCACAAGTGACAATTCGGTGAAGGAAGGGATCGTTGGTGTTGCGCAGAGAGAGCATCGAGCACACTTCAAAACGCCTAAGCTTTTGATTCTCATTGAGCTCATGAGGAACCCATTTTTCGAGCTTTTTCACCTTTCCAATAATCTTCAAATGGCGTGAGACTGTTGCAATGCTGACACCCAGTGTTTGAGACATTTCTCTAAAACTTGGCCGTGGATTTTGCTCAACAACCGCATGCAATTGCTCGTTCTCGAGACTACCCAAACGTCCTCTACCCTCTTCATCTTTAAGGCTCTCATCACCACTCCGGAATTTCCCGAACCACCTTCGTACTGTCCGATCCCTTGTGGACTCTTCTCCCCTTGCTCGGTTGATATTGGCAGAAGCTTCGGAAGCGTTGTGCCCAAGTTTGAACTCGTGCAACATAAGTAGGCGAAGGTCATGTTTTGTCATGTTCATCATGGAGGGATTCTATCCTTCAAAATTATGTTCTGTGTGAAAAGAAGTTACAAAATATTAATGAACACACATTAATTGTTATGCATGCCAAGGTTCATCGAAAATAAACTAAAAAAGTTGTGTTAGAATTACTTTTCAAACCCCAGACCTTCGAGCGGCCATTATTTTTGTAACAACCTAATACCATGTACATCTCGTGCCCTGTGCACTAACGTCATTATGCCAGCGTCTATATTTTTCTGATGCCGACCTTAGTTTTAATGCCGACTATGATTTTTTGGAAATAGCCAGAGTTTCATACTGAAAACAAACGGCTTTGTTAGTGGGAGGATATTATTAGCTAGTGATTTGTGTGTGTTGCGTTTAGGAAGTTGCCAAAGGTGAACCATATTACTGCATGTAATTTGTATTTTCTGAGTAATTGCATGTTCAAATAATTACGTGTCATATTGAATATATAGAATATTCTAGAAATAGTAGTGTTGATAGATGTGAGAGAAAAGAAAAGTGATGGAAGCATTCAAATATTTATATGAATATTCAAAGATTTCACAATGTGTTGTAAATCGCTGTAAGTTGAGAAATAAAGAAAAAAAGCTAGTCATGGGTAAGTAAGAGATATTTTTTATGCAGAGCTTTGAAAGGAGTCTCGGAGTGGGAGAGGCCCGTAGTGCAAATGCAATGATTGATTTTCATGGCATCTTAAGAACCTAGATCTTTGGGGATAGGTAGAATTCTTTAGGATCTCAATGAAGCGTTGAATATTAGTTCTATAGTTAGCTTCCGTAGTGGAAGTTGTGTTTTTCAGAGAAACTCCGATCAACTTGCAACAAATTTAGCTAACTGTGAGGGATTAATTTGCGGTTGGGCTGAGTTTCAAAGTTTGATACAGTCATACCAAACTTTTATAGGTTTGTAGAACCCAATGCTGCGAACCCTGCGTTTGGAACTTCTTTGTATCCAGTTTGTTTGCAGGAACGTCCAAGTTTGGTTGGTCCACTGCTACGAATCCCGGATGGGCGAGTGAGTCTGGCAGAAGGAGAGCGACTGCTTAGAGAGCACAATCGCTTGCCTGACTTTCTGCAACTGCTGCGAGCCAGAGGGCAGCACAGCAAGGCTCTGGCGCTCCTGCACCAGCACCAACACACCACCCAGCCCTCCCCACTCAAAGGCCCCTGGGTGCTTGTGGACTACCTTCAAAACTTAGGTACAGTATACAGCGTTTCATCAACCAATTGCTGAACTCACTTGTTGCGTATGAAAATGTAGTTACCAAGTAATGCAGCATTGTTTTTGAGCACTTATCATAAGCATTTTCAACATAGAAAATTTGCCGGACGTTCGTGAAAACAGTGTCACAGGGCCTCCATAATTTAGATACGAGCTCGTCCAACCGATTTTAAAGCTTGTATTCGAAACATGTCGAATTTTTTTACCGTTTTTTAACGTGAGAAAATGGTTGAGTTATTTATAACAGTCATGTAAATTGATTAGATCAAAGAGATCTTTCTATCTAGGGAGGCTAGTCCTGTATTTGTGAAAAAAACACGGTTGTCATTTCATCGTTACCTTATAGACGTTTAAGTTTTGGTTACTGCCACACCTGGCAAATACCTCACCTAATTTGCCATGACAAAATTGCCCATCGTGGAAACGCGTTGCCTTGATCGAGCAGAGTTTGCTTTGTTAGATTTTGTGCTAGTTCCTAACCCCATTCAGTATCTATTTAGAAAGTACTTCAGAATAGCTTTTATTAACTTCTGTCTTCGTTATCACAATGACCCTTGTTTCTTTTAAGAATACCGGGACCTGAGAACCCACAAAAATGTAACTCCAGTAAACTATTGTAAAACAACTTTGGCATCTTCACCAAGTCTGGGAACCACTATAACAGCTTCACAAACTTCAAATTAATTTACCCGTTCTTTTCCTTATTTTCAACAGCTATCTAACGTCAGTAACTACTCTGCACAATTTTTTAGCCTTTTGGTATAATTGCCTATGTATCGACAAACAATAGTTAGTTTCTGAATATCTGTATCTCCTTAAATCGACTCGAGACTTCGCTCTTACTCTTATTATACTGTTTGTATGCGCAGCTAACAGTTACAACTACATCACACTTCTCCATCTTAATTCTGTTTGTGTAAGTAGCAAGTTAACTATTCCAAGTAAAATACACAGCGTACATACCACATCGACATTTTTTATTACCATCAGCAGTCGTATATTTTCTCCATTCATACCCAATCCCTCCCTCGTCTCACCTCAGTCCATTCTGAAATGAAAGTGTTGTAGTTGTCGGGGTTAAACCAGGACTATAATAATAATAATAATAATCTAAAAAGAAAGCAGTAACGTTCATTTTGTAGATGGTTTAGTGTCATTGTTGACACATGTTGTAATTACTTGATGAATGTATGGCTACGCTGGTTCAATATAGTAACAATAATCTGAAACGAAAGTCGGTAATACATTTCGTAAGTGGTTTTGTGTCTTGTTGACACAAGTTATTATTTCTTCGTCAGTTGGCTTGTACTGTACTGATGTTGCTGTGTGATTCCAGGTGTAGAGCACACGGAAGTGATCCTGAGCAACTCTGCGTGGCTGGTGAAGCACCACCCAATGGAGGCGCTGCGGGTGTTCACTGGTGTAGGTGCCCCAGTCACTGACGCAGAGCAACTGTCGCGCGTGAGGGTCGCAGAATTCATCAAGCCTCTCCAGCCCAGGCTCTGCCTTCTCTATCTGGTGGGGCTTCTGTTTATTCCTTTGACCATGTTTTAATACCGTCATATTAAATCTTTCTCAGCGAAAACGACGATATTTTTAGGCAGGGGACTTCGGGAGCAACTCTAGAATGAACCAATCGGCTCGAACATCGCCATTCTTCATTTAATTTACAGGATTTGGTTGTCTCTATTCCGTTTGAAATTATCAGCTCTTCTTTGCTTCACTTATCCCTTTTTCACCCTCCTTTCGCTGTTCGCTATCAATGATACTCAGTTTACACAAAGATTTAGATCTTTAACTACAGGAGACTTCAGTTCAATGGGAGTAAAACTAATGGAATTGCTTGACTCCTTATTTTCAGGCTTTGTTAGAATATATTAGAAGTTAAGTTTTTGACAAATAATTACGAATAAATAACTAATTGTGTGCATATTTATTTAGACATCTGTTTGACTCATGGGTTATGATAGTTTTTCAGAGCCTCGATATGAATCTGCATTAGGCCAATCGTACAAGTTACTCATGTTCTCAAGAGGAGCGTAATTTTACGAGTTAATCACGATAATAACCAAGCTCAAATGAACCCTAACAATGACAGAAAGGTGCACGGCAACGCACTCCAACAATGGAAGTTGTAACGAAACGAAGAAACAAAACCTTTTTTATATTAGTTAATGCAGTGACTATATTTAGGTTATCAAATGATGTAGTTTTCCTGATTATACATGACATGCATTTACGCCATAATAAAATTCGTACATAAAATAAAAGGAGAACCCATGTTCGAATAGGAAAAATAGCAAGACGAATTTTCTGCCCTTAAGAAATGCTTGACTATCTTTCATACAAATTGATTCGGCTACTACGGCTTGGGTTATGTGCAGTACTAAATCTTTCCCAATTGAAGGGATGACAGGTACAACAAAACTTTTTGGGCCGAAAACAGTAGATTGTTACTTATGCAGCATCATTTCTCCAATGAAGCATAAGAGGTTTTTTGTTTTACCGGAGCTTTGAAATGATATTGATGCGTGGCGGTTTATTGCGTTTAACGTTGGACATGTAAAGAGAGAATAAAAGTCGAGGTGAATAGTCTAAAAATATAAAATTGGTGTACTAGACGAATTAAAATTCATGGGCAATTAAAAATTCATGTCCAGTATGTAAAACGAAATGAAGTTGAAAGGTTTGATTGTTAAAATTTTAAATGGTTGTAAGTTTATAAACGGTTATTAATGTTTTTACCTAAAAATTTTGTTCTTAATTGTAATACTTAATGGATTAAGAAACGCTGTTACGGATTAAATATGATGGCTAACAATAATCCAATTCATTATGATTTGTTCAAATGTTTTAGGAACACGTCGTGCAAGAGTGGAAAGACAAAACGAACACACTCCACAACGAACTGGTAAAGCTTTATCGGGACATTATCATTGAAGAAGATGCCCGTCAGCAACACGGGCAGTCTCGTGCTGACCATGACATCACCGGGTACATCTTCGATATGAGCATATCGTCGCCTGAAGACAATCCCCTGGACACTACGAAAGAAGCAAATGATCCAGACATCTACGACTCAGAACAAGATCTACTGAACCAAGATGAAGATGCTAACCTCAATGACAGCACGTCTAAAGAGGCATGTGCTGAAGACACCAACGCCAACAATGCGACTTTTACCCCTATTGAAGAGATTCCTCCTGAGTTAAGGTTTAACTTGGCCAATTTACAGGAACGTCTGCTGAAATTCCTGCAAGATTCCACTTATTATTCACCCACCACTGCCCTCTTGAACCTCCCGCAAGAATATGGTGAGTTCAGGCCACATTTCTTAACTGCTGTACTTCTGTAGCAATTTACTACCTTGGAAACATACTGATTATTATAATGCATTATATTAACTATTGCCATATGAATAGGGAAATATTAGGTTGTTACAAAAATAATGGCCGATTTCAGAAGCATGCATTTAATCCTTGGTAAATGAACAATAGAGATGTTAAACTTAGTCAAAATATGAACCCTGAGCAGCTATGCATCTCTGCCATCGGACTACGAGATTATTTATCCCTTGTTGATAAAAAGTTAATGGCTGTGATGCAACAAAATCTTTGAAGGTCGTTTCCACCTCTTGTTTAGACCTAAAAGTTTTACCATCCAAAAATGTGCTTAAGTGCTTGAATAAATGATAATCAGTTGGTGAAAGATCTGGGAAATATGGAGGATGTGGTAAAGTCTCATATCCCAGTTCTGTGAGTTTCTGGACGGTCATTCTTGCAACATGTGGTCGCGCGTTATCGTGGAGCAGAATTGGACCACGTCCATTCACTAATGCCGGTCTCTTTTCGCTCAATCGAGCATGCATAACAGCGAGATCATTGCAGTATCTCTCTGCATTAATGGTCTCATTGACTCCCAAAAAACTGTAGTGAATAACACCTATTGCAGACCACCAGACAGTCACCATAATCTTTTTCTGGTGCAACATTGGCTTTGGGAAGTGTTTGGTGGGGCTCATCACGATCGAGCCATTCGTTTACAGTTTATCATAAAGGACCCACTTTTCGTCACAAGTGACAATTCGGTCAAGAAAGGGATCGCTGGTGTTGCGCAGAGAGAGCATCGAGCACACTTCAAAACGCCTAAGCTTTTGATTCTCATTGAGCTTATGAGGAACCCATTTATCGAGCTTTTTCACCTTCACCTGTCCAATAATCTTCAAATGGCGTGAGACTGTTGCAATGCTGACACCAAGTGTCTGAGCCATTTCTCTAACACTTTGACGTGGATTTTGCTCAACAACCGCATGCAATTGCTCGTTCTCGAGACTACCCAAACGTCCTCTACCCTCTTCATCTTTATCACCACTACGGAATTTCCCGAACCACCTTCGTACTGTCCGATCCCTTGTGGACTCTTCTCCCCATACTCGGTTGAAATTGGCAGAAGCTTCGGAGGCGTTGTGCCCAAGTTTGAACTCGTGCAACGTAAGTAGGCGAAGGTCATGTTTTGTCATGTTCATCATGGAGGGATTCTATCCTTCAAAATTATGTTCTATCTGAAAAGAAGTTACAAAATATTAATGAGCACACATTAATTGTTATGCATGCCAAGGTTCATCGAAAATAAACTAAAAAAGTTGTGTTAAAATTACTTTTCAAACCCCAGACCTTCGAGCGGCCATTATTTTTGTAACAACCTAATAGAATGCATTTGCTCTACTTTACTTATTCATTGAAACTTCGTTATGCAGTTGAGTTAGAATGATACGTTGTTAAATATTTTGTCTTTATACAACGACTCTGTAGGTGTCCCGCTATTGACCCAGAACTCGAGGTTCATCTAGATGACTCGGGAGCGTACGATGATGTAGTAAATTTCCAATCACCGAAAGATAAGATTTGTTCTCCACGTAACCAGCCATATTTCTCACAGGTATACGAGTAAGCTTAAAAAAATCGAGCACAAAGTTTAGTTTTATAGGTAGATATCATTAAATAAATTTTCATTTTGGTAACCGTATTACAGTGTACAAAAAGGTGATATTTCTGTTTGCTCTTCTGCTTAACGTTTTGTTATCGCATTTTGAATGAATTGAGTATTTTCTCTGGTTTAAACAGTCTGTGCGCAGCCGGAAAAAACATTCTAGTTGTTAGTGTTTTTAAGACAACTGATTTTCTCTGTGTGATAAAACCTAGCCTCGAGTGTGCTAAAGCTAGTGGATTCGCCATTTGTACCAAAAGATATTAAATAATTTTTTTAGACTACTGGCGTTAACAACGGGAAAATGAAAAACAAAACAGAAAACACTGAATCGGAGTCAAAAACGTAAAAAAAAACACGAATCAACGAAGAACCCACAGCTGTTTTGCAAGCTGTGCTAGAAAAGTCCAAAAATCGTTTTCGAATTTTGGATAAATTTTCAATAGAAATGCCTCATTTTGCGTTAAAATACTTCTTTATCTTTGTTTCTTAGACTCTTTTTAAGTATAATATGTGATGTTGAGAGTATAATGAATGACTCCAATTTTAGAATTTTTCCTCTGCTCCAATTGTTTCCGATTAACGTCGAAAGTTGTATACACCAACTGTTTCCAACAAGAGGAAGTAATATTTTTCCAACAAAATCTACTTTATCATGACAAAACTTTTACTCTTAATACTTTTCGAATTTCTCCCTTACTTACTACGGAGGAACTTCGTGCTTCCATACCTCAAATTTTTGTACACCTCAGAATCAACTTACTTCAAGCCCTACACAACTTTACATGTTTTCTCCCTAATTTGTCTTGCACTGAATTTGACTACTGCAGCGTGCCTGCTTGCTGGGCGCGCTGTCGTGCTGGGGCGACTAGGACAACACAGACAGGCGCTGCAACTCTACGTCTCTGAACTTCACGACCTGCCTGCTGCTCTCTCCTACTGTAATGCTCACTGCGCAAGCTCTGGCTCTGCTAGCCAGGTGAGTGATTGCTCCAATTGCTGCATTATTTATTATCGTTCATCACAATACTGCTGCTCTCTCTTACTGTACGTTTGCCACTTGTTCTTTGTTATTTTCCATCTGTTGTTGCTTTTGAATACAGAGTTGTTATTTCCAGTTGTCTTACATTCCTCTAAAAATATCTTCTCCCTTCTTTCACCAATGACTTCTAGTGATGGTCCTACGCTTTACAAATGCGAGTTTCATTTATATTTTCTTCCTTTGTGCGTTGTGTTCTTTTAAGTTGTGTGATACTTTGTGTTTTTCATTTTAATCGAACTTAGAATTACTGCTCATGGAAGTGCACAAAGAGAAGGCTCACGACGTTTTATGCTGTAGCTGTAATCTTTCAAGTTGGGTAATTTTGAATGGAACATTCCGCTTGCGTTTCTTCTTTCCTTGATTTACGATATAATGTAATTCCTGAAAACTCGTGAATTGATATCCTCGACGAATAGCCAAAGAAAAGAAGTAATTACTGTATTACCGCTTTCATGGCATTGCGGTACGATAGACGGTCCATTCTATTTGCGTATTTGTGCAGGTGTATCTGTTCCTCCTGGAGCTCCTGATCCAGTGTGATGATGTGGCAGCTCTGCTGAATGCACGACCAGCGTGGGCCACAGTGCAACTATCAAATCCAGAACCCTCTCATTTCATTCCATCTAATAAACCACCGGATGGTATAAAGACTCCACCGATAACCGAGATCGACAGTAAACAACAACGCCAGCTCAGCAACAACAATAACAACAGAGGCAGCAATGACAGCAGTAGCAGTAACAACACGAGCAGTTTAAGTAACAGCATCAACGACAGCAACTACCAAAGCGGTGCCAACATCAGTTCCAGAAATGATGGCACCAGCCAAAGATCAAAGTCCGCTGCTAGGGACGCTCTGAGGAAAAGAAGCGTTTCTCCTCCACATCAGCGGGCTGCCCCTGACGATGCCAGCGACAACGCGGGTGTTGATGACAGAGGGTATTCGCCTGCAAGTGAGTAGGAAGCTTAGTGTTAATTTATTATTATATGCTGGTGTTAGGCCAATGAAGGAAGCATATATTTTAACCGAAACGTTTTTGAGTTGCTGTTATATTCGCGTAGCCTATAATGAACAGGAACGAATTTTTTTGCATGTCATGAGCCATCCTAATGGTAGTGACCAGAAGCGCTTGTCTTGTTGTACGACAGTGATGTGAGTTCATGAGGCAGCTCTCACTGACCTGCAAATACTTTGCTTGTGCAGGTTATGTAGTCGCAGAAGACTACGTGCCGAATTTATGCACATTTAAATGAAGTAAATTGTAGAAGGAAAAGATACTCTCGAATTGAGAAAGTTGTTTTAATGAATTAGGGTGAAGCATTTAACGTTAGCTTTCGATTTCCATTATTCTCCATTCAAAGTTGACCACTACACTTCTGTTTCATTACGTTGTTACTAAAGTGAATATTGCTTTTTACAGCCACTCTTACTGCCTCGAGCTCAACTAGAGTTGTAAAATTGTAGCGTATAGTTTAAGAAAAATCGATTCTGATGACGTGCTGGGTGACCCCAGGTATTTGATACGGTCTAAAGTAGTGTTCATTCCTCCGAATCTAACTTTTGAAGAGATTTTGAAATCGTAGCATAGATGTAAGCCAGTGTGATGAAACTATTATGGATTGTGAGCGAGTGCTGTGATACCATAGTAGTGGTGCTCATTCTCTGGCCTAGCTTCCTGTAAGACTTTCTTTCTGTGAGTCATGACCTCACTAGAATTTGGCTACTGCGTTAGGTGTTGTTCCCTTTTGCTGAAAATAAGTCCTAGTTTTAAGACTTGTACTGCTTACAAGATGTTCCCCTATTACTAACCCTTGTTTTGTGAGCTTAGTGTGTTGAGATAATTTTGTCAATACCTCTTACTAATATTTTTAGAAACTCGTGCCATTTCCACTGAACTCTTGGAAGTAGTACCATTGGTTGCTTTGTGCCGTATCCGTATTAACAAGGGATAAGTTCAAGTATCAGTATCTGCTATTCCACTATACAGGGTGTTTCTTAAAAAACCGAATCTGCTGTTCTACTACTGCTCTGAGCTTGTATCCTAGATACTCGCAATACTTTTTATTACAATGAACTTGGATAGTCGCAATACTTTCTAATACTTCCTCTCGGATTACTAGTTTACAAGTTATTAACATTCACACGGCAGATGCGTTTTTTAGGACCCCCTGCACCCTTGTAAAACAATACTTGCTTGATGTTATTGCTATCCGGCTGCAACAGGGGCCAGGAATAAGCCCGTATCACCGCTCACGACTGCAGACAGCAAGGAATTACCAGACAGCGGGCACAGCTCGTGTCACTCTTTGGACAGCTCTTCCTCCTTGTCCTCATCGAAGCCGCCAGCCGAGGCCAGTGCTACGGACCCCAAGTTTGATATCTTGCTCAACCTGCTGCACACTTACTCCCAGAACATCAGGCTCAAGCCGGTTTGTTCAATATTTGTCAGTGTATGGGCATTTTGAATTCCATCTATGTATAATTTCTTAAAAGAGCATGTATATTCAGTACTTGAAGATCATTGACGCATTATGTGTTTTTCCTCTGGTTTATTCACTCAGGTAAAAAGGGAAATGGAACACATTTTAGCCTAGCCTCGTATTTCTGCAGAATGTGTAGGGCACAACCATCCTATTCTCTAAGATGGCTGTTCGCACTTAGGTGAATTGTTAGGAACGATACCATCTGGCCAACGTTTGTAGTTTATAAATCATATGAGGTGAATTGTGGACAAATTTGTGTTACGAAGTGAGTTACAGTTGGCCTATAAAAAGTATAGTGGTGACTGAAAGAAGACGGAATGTGTACACAGAGTTTTGAGGAAGAATTCAGTCAGTACGTATGAGAGAGAGAAACCGGTCATGTCTCAATTTTACTGATATTCTTTATACTTTGGGAAGCTTTTTCTATTATGTTTAACATTCAACGATTTTCACTTAGTATTTTGTTTGAAGTCAGATCAGCTCGTTGTTTGTTTTCTTCTTTTATAAGAACAGGAATTCAATCATCATATGCTATTATAAATAGCCGTGCAGTTAACTAGTATATATACTAGAACGTGTGTACGTTGCCATACTAATTTTGTATATTTGTTCTGATAATGACTTGTGCGCGTCCATGCGACGAACTTGATACTAGCACGGCAACACGCTTGCCTATTAAGGTAAAAAATTAGGATGAACAGTAAAGTAGTACGCCACACTGCTACCATGCAAAATCAGAAGAATTGTAGCTGAGTAAAGGAGGTTGGCAGTAAAGAAGCTTAATGACAGTGGCGGTAATGTGGTGCAGGCGGTGCAGCTGCTGCCGGACACGTTGAAGGTGCAGGAGCTGCGGAGTTTCTTACAATCTTGGGTACGTCAGTTTGCCAGCGCGCGTCACAAGATGGAGCTCCAACATGGTACTGCCCAGGCTGTCGTCAGGCAGGTGTGTGGGTTGCTGTTCCTTCTTTGCTTTTTGCGTCGGTTTAGTTTACCAAATAACTCACAGCTCCGTAAATATTAATACAATAACTCCACTTCCTTATCTATTCCGCTATATGTACATTTTTTACCTTTTATTTGACTACATTTCGTTTCATTATTTTCTATCATATTTCGTTATCATGTATTCGTAACCGTCTAATTCGTTGTCATATATCATAACGATCTGTTTCTTCGAGCATCTTCGTGTTCACCTGTTTCTTCACGACTATTTCTTCGCGACCATCGATTTTTTGTGACAACCCTTTTTTTGTGGTTCCACATTCTTTTGTCTCTTCCATTTTCTGTGTAACAATTTCTTTATTATTAGCTACTTTGTTTCCGCGAATTTTATTTACTTTTATCTATTCTAGTGTACCTAATTTTTATCTACTATATTACTGTTTTATTATACATTTATATTGTTCATTTATTTAGTATATCAAAGCTCTGCTTATTTGACGCTCGACGACGTCCATAGCCGTCATGCCAGTTTGGTCCAAATGCACACCCCCACCATTCAAGTCAACCAGTGGCGTATATCTGTCTTGGAAAGATGACGCAATACGGAAACAGAGGAAGTCCAAAACACTCATACACCCGCTCAAAATTGGTACAAATGGTGCATCTTTCCGGCAACCCTATGTAGAAACACACTGCATTGACGTCTCCTCAAGTCCAGGGGTTATTGTGCCAGGTCTAGTTGCGACGTCTATAGACGTCTGTGCTAATTGGACCAAACTGGAAAACTGAGGCAAGCGTCAAAGTGTTAATTCAGCAAAGAAATGAAACTAATTAAAAGATTTTTTTTAAAGCTATAAGAAGCGAATAGAACAAGCTGACGAGGATCATCTACATACCTTCACAAAGTTAATATTTTTCATACTTTTAAGATGTGATTCCCGTTGATCTATGTGTAGTAACTTTGGAACTGGAAAGTCGTCAACTTACGTACACTTTTTGGTCTGCCAGGTTACGTCGGATTTATGTCTGGTGCAGAGCAACAAAATCAACCTGTCTTCTCAGAACACTTGCTGCATATGCAAAAAGCGGCTCACGCGCTTCAGGTTTGCATTTAACTATCATACTATAATAAATATTCTATAGATTGTTAAAAAAAAATTATGAGCAATAGTTTTTGACTTTCAACCGTTTTCTTTCTAGTCAAAAAACTTTCTTAAGATTTGTTTTAATTCATTTATGAATGACTACGAAATTTAGATAAATGCATCCGTGTGGTTTTGTTTCGAACCAAAGTTTATAATGATTCCATCTCTACGACACTGCACAGGAAGCCTCGCAGCTCATTTGAGCCCACAATCAACCGACATCAGCTTTGAGTTTTTCCCTTGTTTGACCTATTCTGTTTTAGTTTCTCTTAAACAATGACTACACATTTTATAAAATGTTGCATAAAGCTGCAGCGTGGAACATTGTCGAATTTTATCTTCAAAGTTTTTAATTTCCTTTTACTTTGACTCTAGCAGCGTGCGTAAGTTCTTCCAAAGAGCAGGATGTATCCACAGTGGGGAAAAATAGATAATTGTAAGACACAGTAAATTGTTCGAATTTACAATTTCCCTCGCTTGAGCTTACAAAAATTTGAGGCGTCTCAAATGAACAGAAGCGATGTCTGTTTCTATAGTTACGCCACCAATTAGTGTGTACTGTTGTGCATTACAACTTCAGGGACTTATTATGTGCCTTCGGATTTTCAGCGCGTTTGTGTGCTCACCGAGTGGCGCGGTGTGCCACTTTTCGTGCCGTGAGCGCGTGCACAGCTCGTGGATGCAAGAGGTGCAGCAGGCAAGGCAGCAGCAGGAGCTGAAAGCACGCACGCGTGCTGCTGTCGCTGCTGCCGTTGCCTCGTCCTCACCTTCTGGTGGCCACTGACCCACTCTACTCTAACTGACCTGCTCCTCAGACTACACTGACCTGCTGCCCAGACTGCAATGACCTGCTCTCCAGAATGGAGCAGTCTGTTCACAAATGAAAAGGCGTGAAAACATGCAGTCAAAGTTTTCATCATCGATGTCACGCGGAACCCAGGAAGCGCTAAGAGGTAACTATTGGGCTATCGCTGTCTTTGTTTTGTATGATGGCACTGTCCATGTATAAATTATTGTTACACTTTCATAGCGAAAACTTTTACTGCGTTTTCTACCGTGGACCTGTTCCTTATTTTCAACCAACAGATCTGTTCCTGTTTTTCCACCAATAGACCTGTTCCTGTTTTTCCGCAAATAGACCTGTTCCTGCTTTTTCAGCATGGACCTGTTTGTTTGCAACCATGGACATGTTAGTATGTTACCACCGTGAACCTGTTAGTGGGTTGCCACCATGGATCTGAACTAATAATTCTTCTTCGTGAGTGACCTGTTGTACTGTACATGTATGCAGTTTGCAGGTCCCCACACTGCACGGGAAGGCAACCACACCTTCAGAATCAGATAGAAGTTAATGTGCTCTGGTTGTTTTGAGGTTGCATCTGTATGCTGCCTAGTCCAAACAATCCTAGACTCTGAAGACAGTATGTAGTGCCTGTCTTGTTAGGCAAGTGTATGTATGTGTGTTGCATATACTAGTAAATATCAATTTGGACAAAATTCACAGTTGAACAGTGTCCGTGTGGTGATGGTTCTATCTGTTGGAAGAGGAGAGTTGTGCGAGTAAAGAGCAAGTTATTCGTGGGGTGTGCCCTGGCATGGTCCCTGGGTGTACCTCTGCTTTTACGACTCGAGATATAATTTATTTGACCATCTCAAATGTTGATCAGGATCTTGTATCTTCAACTAATTAAACAGATAGCTGAGGGTGGGTCGATCTTCACATAATTTTGATTGCAACAAATGTTGATTATTGCAAATTATGTAATTATAATAGATTAAGGGAAGTGAGTGGTAGTAGTGACATGGTGAGCAATGGTATTTAATTTTCGTATAAAAAGTTATTGCATCTAATGGATGCGTTTTCTTTGTGGCTGTGACTACCTATTGTATCTGTATAGGGCTAACAAAATTGTGGCATTATGCATATCATAGAACTCAATTATCAGACGAGAACGGTGACATGCCGCAAATAAGTTAAATATCTGTGAAGTTTTGTCTATTTTCCCGTTAGATATGTAGCTATCTACTGAACTGAAACTTAAGAACTATCAAGTGTTACTGTAGGAAAACTGACTCCATTTCCTATGCTTACAGACAAAAGTTCTTCTACTTCCAATAATGATTTCTCTTTCCCTGCAGTCAATCTAATTTTACTTTTGGGTTACCAAGCAAGCGCATCAACAGTAAGTGACCATTAAAACGAATTTAAACTTGTAGAAATTACATATTTTTAATTTGACTTTTAGTGTTCGGAAATAGGTGAAATATTCCAATTAAAATTTTCCAAGTGGTGGATATATATAGTAGAAACCATTAGGGATCTTCGTTTTGACATAACCTCGACTGAATATTTAGTGAACGTGGATCATTTTAATTCGCTGGCTACTTCGTCGATTTCGTTACAGTTGGCACTTGCTCATATTTATTTGTACGTCATTCGTTTCGAAGTAGTAGATTCAGGTGTCAATTTTTTGTTGCTAATTACAGCTACCGAGTGTGATATTTTCTATCTAAAATATTGCTGATGTGTATTTAATTTTACTGAACGAGAAAACATTTCTATTCTACCGGAATCAGGTGCTTTTCTTTGGGTGAAGATCCCATGTTCTGTTTTGAAAACTTGAACTTGATTAATACTCAAGTTCTATTTCTTTTTTTCTGCTTTTTCTGCAACTTTACCATTGTAAATATGTTAATGTAGTGCCATATATTTCGTGTTCCATTTCTTAAAATACGGTACCGAATTCATCATTGAACTTGCATTTCTCGAAATCTGATTAAGTTAACCAGACTGATGCCATGACCGAGAACTGCACAATGGACAGAAGAAAACTGAACGACTCCACCAACCCAAAACAATGAGCGTAACTGGTAGTAAATCAGTCATTGAGATTGACTAGCCAGACGACTAAGGTTAATAGTGTGGCAGCTGTAAGCAAACTGCAAGCCGTTAGTGCCTACCGTAATTGTTACTTTATTGCTTTCCGATTGTGTTGATACTCGGAAAGTTGACATTTTAGACACTCGGTTTCATTTGAAATTTTGGTTACTACAGAGTGCGCCTTTGATTGCTTGGCTTAGTATTAATTCAGAATTCAGTGTTACATGATAGAAAATAGGAATACTTAATTTTTCTGGAAATGCTTCTACAACGACTGTTTCATCAGCAAATGTCAGCTATGTGAATTTGCAGTTTCTCTTTTTCGTCTTCCTCCAATTCTCTTCCAGTCAATGAGCGGTTGATCTGCTTTCGACTTGTGATGTACATTCTTTTGTTTTACAACTTGGGTTTGTCGCTGTTGGATTTGATATTTATATTGCAAGTAGGTTAGTCCCTTTTATCAAATGATACAAAAAGTTTGTTGATCTGAAGTTGAAATACCGTAGACAGAGGTTAAAGAATATGTGGTATAGATGTATGTGAAAGTGAGTGTATATCGTAAGGAATGTTTCTTGCAAATAATTGCGTAGTTTTATAACACGATCTGAATATTTTTACCATAGCTTTAGTTCTACAGAAAATGTGTGGTGTATGTACATTCATTTGTTTTGTTAAGAGGATAATTTATTGACTAGTCATAGAATCAATTCTCCGTGGACAAAATCCTTACGTCAGTCACGCCTGCTACCAAACACGTATTTTTAGTTGTTTCACTAGGAACAGGACTGCAGTTTTACTAACTCGTGTTTGTACGTAAGGTATCTTTTTCAATACTTTTAATTCTTATTCGATAGGTAAATAGACGTATAATTACATCCTAATATTTTGTAGTATAATATGAACGAAAACAGCCAAACAGCACTGTGTTATGTCCCTCAATTGATTGATTAGGTTGTAAGTGAATTCAACAAGTGAATCATGTTGATTTATCTCTAATTTTATTTTTTTTGCTACATGTTTTCAAGCATCACTTCTTTCTACTTTTAATATTACTTTTCATTTCATTCTCTCATGAGTGAGCTGCTATTACGTCATACGACATTGGAACTAAGATTTTACACTCTTTTGCAGTCACAAAATTACAAGATCTCGTTTCTTAATACTTCACTTTGCAATTTACAGGTATGAGATGGTTTGGTTATCCATCTTACTTGCTGGTGTTGAAAATGTATTTCATTTATTTAGTTCGTGGCCGTTAACACCGGGTAGCCTAGTATTTATATAAATCATTTAAATTTCGCAATGCTCTGCATGAAAAGTAATGAAAATAGGGGAACTATGATTGTAACATTTGTTAATCTTTTTTAATATCTTGATTCTTTTGAACATCTTCAAGCTCTGTAGTTCACTCGCAATCCTTCATTAATTGCCCTTATTCTCCCTAACAACTACTGTGTAGGATAATTGTTGTGAATTTGTAGAACCCTTCATTTCTGGCGAATTTCTATTCAATACCGCGGTGTATATGCTTACACACAATTACACTGACATATCCATACGTACACATTTACATGCACATATAAAGGTAAATGGATATACACACAAATGCCTATCCATTTATACCCATTCAACAGCTGTACCAACATGGTTAAAACATACACACAAATACACAAACATATTAACAGATACACAGACATATAGGTGCACAGTCATACACACACGCACCCACATTCACACACACACACACACACACACACTCATTCACACACACACGCACACACACACACTCGCATTCACACACACACACACACTCGCATTCACACACACACACACTCGCATTCACACGCACAGATGCAGACATATACCGATACATACACATTCTCCCACACACATGTTAACATTATAAAGATACACATATAGTTAAACTTCTTTGACATGCACATATAGCTACTAGTATATACATTAACATGCTCAAACAAATATACATGCATATCGACATATATTTACAACACACAGACTTATATAAACATTTGCACATATGTATATGTACATCTAAATTGATGCATGTGCATTCATATACACACAGACTTGATTATTAGAAACATAAGTCATATCGTATCAGCACTGCCGTCAAGCAGGAAACCTTCCCGTGAGTCTTTTATTGGTGCTGCATTTGAGAAAGCGCCGTCGCCTCTCAGGCAGGTCTTGACGTCACTCACCGCCTCCAACTGAGGTGTCCGAGTGGGGCGTGGCTGTGACGCTGACGGAACGTCCACAACAATTTCCTCTGAGACAAGATTTTATGTGACGCTGACATTGTTCTCTCGCACGAAAATTTCGAACTGAAGGGTAATGAATTCAGCTGAAAATGCAAAAATATAAATAGTACTATGAAATCACAGCTTAAAGAGCGACAATATTACCTACCAATACTTGGGTTGTTGGTGACCTGCATTATGTTGAATGTCATCAATGACGATTCATCTACGCTGAAAGGAGACCAAACATCCACTGGCGTAACTGGTGCTGGAGTCAACTTTTAATTTTCATAATCAACGTTGAATTGCACAAGACTTTCATATAGGCACGTGATTAAGACAATTACCATACTAAAAAAATGTAGTGCCATATATTTTACGTATATGCGCGGGCAATCGTTAAAAGAAAAGATTATATTACAAAATATAAACTAAAAATAAATGAACTTATATTCTAACATTGCTGTATGAACTAAACATTTTTATTTAAAATGATGTAACTGATTTGAAACCCCAATTTCTCTGCAACCGAGTACCCCTCATTAATGATACACCACAGCCACATGGAAAGCATACACAAAATTTTTATAATGGGAAGTAAAACATGAGAACAGACTAAAAACGAGTAACTTTGAGTTAAGTTATTGTCCCACGTAGCTGTCAAGATATATTCCTTGCTGAAAAAGGATTTATGTTTTTGGAATACTCTCTGTTCAAAATATAACCATTCAAAGGCATTTTTTATGTCAGAAAATAATAGCTATCATTGTAATATCTTTAAAAACCAAGATTATTCCTCTCTAAAGTTGCTTGTTAACAGCTCGTAATATGGAATAGAATCAACGCTACTAACTAGAATATACTGTACATTTAACAGGAAAATATTTTTGATAAAATTTACGTTAGTATTAGTAACACACACATCGTAGACTAACTAGCTGCCTCCCATTTACCTGTGATTCCAATCAGTTGTTTTTTAATTACTTCACATTAAAATTCTTTTAATAACCCTTAATCTATGCTGACACCTCCGATGTTAATTGTGAAATACTTGTCCCCTAACATGATCAATGACAAAGAAGATATGATAAAAGTTTCATCTCTGACAAATGATTGTAACTGATAATGAATAGTTTTCGTCGGTTTGAAAGCTTTACACAACTCTAGTTTTCTTATACGCTATAATAGAAGAAAATCATTGTTATGGCATGCCAAAGGAATAATCATTATGAATTTTATCATCGTACAAAAGAAATCAATTAGAATGTACGAATGAAAATTCATAACGCTACGATAATTAAGAAAACTTCTCCTGTAAAAGAACAACTACATTCTATAAAAGCAATGCAAGTCGAGCAACATCGAAAGTTCAGCAACAATGAGAAGAAATTCCTAAACTTTTCATGTTTCAAGAGAATCAAATAATGAAAATCAGTAAGCTAAAGATTTACTTGACAATAGAGTATAGCCCAGGGCGGGGAAATCACTGCAGTCTGTTCAGCTTGAGGTGCAAATGGGAGAAGACAGCCAGGAAGTATGGCGCCTCTGTTGCAGAGTAGAAGGTGCTGGGGATGATGTTGTAGACGCCCGTAACCACATCCTCCAGCTCCAGGATGACGAAGCCTGACCTGAAGAAAAAATTGTGACGCGTATCAGAACCAATAACTCAAAGCTATGTCATACCCTGCTATGCTGTCTTGTTGATCGAAAAATAATATTCTATTAATACTAATAACGATATCATGTATGCCTAGGAAAAATAAGAAGCTTAATGTTCGACGAAATAAAAATCTAAACATCAACTAATCTTTTATCGAATGCCTTACATGATATTATCTCATGAGCATGAAATCTTTTTCGATCAATCAACTTATTGCCGACTAAGAGTTTTTATTGCAGATTAATCATATAGAATATGCACCAATCCTACAATCACGATTGCAAGAGTATCCTCTATCACATGATTGAATATACGCTGAATGAAATTTGCCTTATAGAAAGCGAAAAACAAACCTCACCATATTATCATCCACTTCCCACCCAATGACACTATCATAGTAGCTATGACTCCTGTTGACACGTGAAATTTATTTCACGAGAACCTAGACGTCTTCTTTCCACTGGCAAACGTGTGCAATCAGCAATTTGTAAAAAACTGAAGAAACCATACTGTGTTGTAAAAAACGTGCTCGTCAACCGAGCGTCTCCTGTATTCTGAACCAATCCAGTACATAAAGTATTCACGAAGAGATAGAAATGATGACAACCACTCACCGGTAGACTCCAGAGAGCTTCTTCTTGAAGTAACTTGTTGCTTCAGTGTTGCGAGCCTCCACACACACAATCTCGAAGCCAATCTGGAGGACAAGATATCATTGTTGGTGCACTTGGATGTGTGAAACTAGCACCAAATAATAACCTAATTCCTTTCGTCTTACAAAGTGAAAGTTAATCGAATTAAAACACCCTGACATTTTCTACTTATCAGTACAGTAGCAGTTACTGTATACACCTCGAGCAAATTAGTAACAAAATAGCTTCTTCCTAAGTCCCTAACTACAGAGGTCGAGAGCTCGACAAGCGAATGTATGTTAACATTTTGATAAAAAAAATTTTGAGAAAGTTTCGCATAAACAAATCTCGAATGCAATTAACGTCACTGTCAGTAACCAGTCAACTTGAAGGCATCTAATGAACGACAAAAATTATGTGAAACACTTTTAGAGCAGAAGAGCTCTGCATAACCCTCCGTTTTTGTAATATAGTCGTCTCATGAGTGTATGGATCCTTTATATCATTGAAAAATTGAAGAATGGACAAAAAATGACGTGGTGTCGCAATATCGCGTCTCAATGTCACCCACAACCAAAACTTCTACTAATCCACAATAGTTTAGATGACCAGTACTTTTAGCGGAGTCAGTTTTCAATTATTTTAGCTCACATTCTATGGCGTGACACAATTCAAGAACATTTTCTTGGCCAAGAGTGCCGACACAAAAGAGGAGACATGAAGCTGCACTACGCCACTCACGGATACGTCTTTTGGAGCCTTGAGCTGTACGCGCAAGAGCGGCAGGTCCTCAGGCACCCGCAGCTGGTAGACGGGGTTGTTGCCGTATGTGGCCGGGTTGTTGGGGCACCCACCAGCGCTGGCTCCACTCCACTTGCCTGTCACCTGACCAAGAGTATGATGTTAGCCATACTTTAGCAACAACAAGAAAAATGTGCAGTCTCTTGACCACGCTATCAGAGAAAATAACCAATTAGGTACAAAATGAAGCACGATAGTGAAGTGGACAACACAGAATATTGCCATCATAACAATGATCCTATAATACGCCAGCTTAAAACCTGACTACAAAATCAAACATAACACCGACTCTGTAATGAATGGTATGAGTCTGGGAGCAGACGCTGAAAGCAATCTCAATGGGGAAGACAGTTAATTTATGCTTCTAAAGGGCATTTAATTACAAAAATACTAAAAGATAACAATCCATCACCACAAGCTTTCATAGAATGTTTTGTGAAACCCCCAAACTCTAAATAAACTACGTCAATTTGCAATGAGAGTGTGTACGAAGAGATTTCTAGCAATCTACCCTAGTCATCCCTTATGAGTTTTGCCAGAGAAGAACGTCCAAGGAGTCAGTGTGAATGGGACTAAAGCGTAATTACAAATTCTTATGCAAAATTTCTTGTAGAGCAAAGAGCAGCATAGCTTCACTTCTTTTCCATTGAGATTTGAAGATATGCAATGAAAATAAATTTGCAATGCATAAGAAACCTATACTGATAAAATTGTTTTAAAATTCAAATATTAATGCTTTTTCAGTTAACTGCAAAACGAAAGATGCGAACATTTCAACGCTTCTTTTGTCATTTCCTCATAAAACACAGTCACTAATAACGAAGGCTATGGTAGTCACTCCACTACAACGACAAAATACCCAAACCCCAAATTTCTGGAATCAAATTACTGATCTCAACGCTAGCTTTTATGTTCCAATTAGCACAAAGATTTCAAGACACCAAAACTGAAAATATTAGTTCAGCGTTCAGTATACAAATGAAGAGACAATTGTTTCAAGAATGAACGACGGCTTTTGGCATTTTATACCCACCTCGTGTTTGTGAATGCACGGATCCTTGATCTTATTGAAAGAGAAAGGGCACGTGGAGTAGACCCTGAGAGAGTAGGCGATGGTGTTTTGCTTCTCGTACTGGGACACAACAAGGGTAAAGCGTTGCGTGCCGGCACCAAGCACCAGTTTACACAGGTAGTGAGGAGAGTTGATACGGACGCCCTCAATGTACGGCAAAGGGTCCGCTACAAGCCATAAAATTAAAATAGTTTTTCTTATTTGAAATTCGGAATACATGTGAAGTAATATTAGTATTTTGGTGATAATTGTGCACAACGGAAAATCAGAAATTTTTTTAACTATAAGAACGCACGGGAAAATATTTCTATTGTCTGTTTCAACGTAGGTGGAATTATAGTTGACATTTTTGAACCCTATACAATACCTACATGAACTTATCTACATACCATTGTATGTTCCTTATAAATGTTATTCATATGGTATTTTTTAAATGAAATTTTTTATGATAGCACATCAAACGTATTAAAAATTGAAATTTCAAACAGGTGTCAACGTATGAAGAGAAACGCTGAAATTACTTATTAATATAAGTGCAACTGTTGGGCCACAGAAATGTTGCAATTTACAACTGTGCGAAATAACAGTGACCAAAATACATTGAAAACTTGAAATTCCTTAACCGTCCATAAAAAATTAGATAACTAGTAGCGTAGAAATAAAGCATGCATTAAGTATACAAGGGGAAGAAGACACACGGTCCAATGAACATTTCTTAAAATTAGTTTTGAAATAAGTCATTTAGTTAGCTATTAAATAATTAATAAAAAGTTATAAAACGGCGTAGAAGGTCTCATTCCAGGCTGTCACGTGAGAAAAGAGTTCACTAAAAAACCTCTAAACAAACAAGTAAGCCACCAATTCCTTGAGACTTACCGGGATAGAAAACTTTCTTGCCACCCGTTTTGTAGACAAGCAACGTGATGTACTCTTTATTGTGCCTGAAGTCTTCGATGTCGGTGATGTGGCGGGTAAGCAACACCCACACCGCCGTCGGGGCTCCGGCGCGCACCTTAGAAGGTACGAAGACCACGAGACCAAAATCAGACCATGAGAAAAGGTGGTCTATAAAAGGTGTGATTTTGTTGTAGGAGTAACGGGGCATTTTAATTGATAGCAATAGCTCCTCCATACTTCATTTTCCATACTTGTATGTATATTCAAATACAGATTGATACACATTTGATATGAGGAGTGAAATACTAATTTTTAAAGATAGCATTCACATTTTCCTAAACTTACGTTGCAGGAAAAAGTGAGCTGGATGAAAATCATTCACGACGTAGTAAATAATATAATGTTAAAAGGAAACAAGTAAAATGACCTGATGAACTATAAAAAGCACCTACATATAAATCTACAGAAATTAGAGAGAAGAAAATAAGGTGGCATTACCTTATGAAGTAAAAAGGAGCCTATTGTACATTCAATCTTAACACTTTACCGCATCTCTGAGTTGGGCCGCTATGATGGGCCAGTATCTTGTAGCGACATGTAAAGTGTCAGTTGCACAGTATGCCTCAATAATGGTACATGATGCAAGTTGGGATAGCTAGCCGTGTACCATACATGATGCACGATGCAGTTAAAGTATGAAGACGTAAAAAATGACAATCTGTATTACCTCGTGAAGAAAAAAGAGACTAGACGTACGTATAATCTTAAGACGTACAAAAAGAATTAAGGTGGTATTACCTCCTAAGCTATAAAAAGCACCTACTGTACATATAATTTTAAACCGTGTAAAAATAATTAATGCAGGAATACCTCGAGCCTGTACTGCGGATTATCGCCCAGATTATAGAGGTCTTTGGCAGGACCAGCACCAGCACTCCAAGCTCTGCCGGCACAACGTGAATTTGTCAACATTTGCATGGTTGTTGGATTACACAAAAAAACATGTATAGAAGAAGAAAACCAACGTAAACAAGTAATCCATTCAATCTCTAATTTTATGAAAATGTATTAAAAGATTATAGTAGTATTTCAGGTTGTGTATTATTAGTGTCGATCATTTCATAAATAATACTGCCACTACGATATCGTGGTCGGTCTAAAATGCAACTCCAGATATTTTCCTATCAAATTCTGGAGTTTTCCTACCAAATTTGACTAGTGTCGCGATTGAAGTATTAAAAAATTAGTCCTAAAACGGTAGGTAGTCCTACTCTAAAAATGATAAGTGGTCTTGATTCAGAACAAAAAAAGTCTCCTTTGTCCAAAACCGAAAAGCAATCTTGGCTCAATGTAAAGAGGCAGTCTTGATCCACAAGCAAGGCATTATCGGTTAAATCATTCAAAATACGTTAAAATAGCTAAAAATGTAAATATTCTGCTCCATATTTGATGACTTTCCACCTTTCATCAAGAACGATACGTTACGAACACCCCAAACAATTCTGTATAAATGACCAATAGACCTCAAGAGCACGAGGTAAAAAAAGAAAGAAAAACAGGTTTTACCAATTGTGTTCATACATGAAACATGATAAAACATTGGATTCTAGAATGGTGTTACCTGTGACTGCAGCAACTGTTGATGAAGATCGCACATTCCCAATTCATGTATGTAGATATGAATATGGTGAAACATTGACTTATGAAATGGCATTACCTGTGAGTGCAGTAAGTGTTGGTGAAAAGCCCAGGGTTCCAGTTCATGTAGATGACGTCAAAGAAGTGAATTAAGCTGTCATAGTCGATCCAGAAGACGCCGTTGTCAAACATCTGAGCGCTCTTGGGGTCAAAGCTGAGGGCCTTGCACATGTCAGGGGTCCAGTGAACGGTGTCCAGTTCGGAGTAGTTGCCCTTCCACCGCAGGTGCGACCACGGGTTCTTCAGCATGAACAGACGCTTGCCCTGCATAGTACGCAAAAATTTCAATTTAGTGGTATGTTTCACATGAGGAAATTACGAGCTATAGGTATTATTATATCAGAGTAGAAATTAGAAATGGCAAGAAATAAAACAATAAAACAACACAGCTCGTTACAAATTCCCATGGAGACCAAACGCGTGTTGAACTGGTCACACGAACCGCTGTTTATAATGTGTTCACGACACCAAGATGCATTACCATCCAATCTAAAAAAAAATTCTACTAAAAATGAATTTTATGGCAAACTAGCAATTGTACGTCAGCAACTGCGCGTAAAAAAAACAACTACCCAACACGTTCAAAACATATCAAACAGTGTCGGAACGAAAATGAAACAAAATTTGTTGAATATAAAACCCAAATAAAAAAACCTTTGAAAATACATGAATATCTATTTGTAGATTACAAAAACATGTGGGTTTTTCCAGGAGTTTTCCCAGAAATTAGCAAAACAATTTTCATAACATTTGTTAGGTCCATTAGCTTATGACTTCCCAGACCGACCACGACCAAGACTAACCATGACCTCCAAGATTGACCAAGACCACCAAGACTGACCATGAGCTCCAAGACTGACCAAGACCTACATGACTGACCATGTGCTCATAGACTGACCATGACCTCCAAGACTGACCATGAGCTCCAAGATTAACCAAGACCTACATGACTGACCATGTGCTCATAGACTGACCATGACCTCCAAGACTGACCATGACCACCAAGACTGACCATGACCTCCAAGACTGACCATGAGCTCCAAGACTGACCATGAGCTCCAAGATTGACCAAGACCTACATGACTGACCATGTGCTCATAGACTGACCATGACCTCCAAGACTGACCATGACCTCCAAGATTGACCAAGACCACCAAGACTGACCATGTGCTCATAGACTGACCATGACCTACATGACTGACCATGTGCTCATAGACTGACCATGACCTCCTTGACATCGAGCATGGCGTAGGCGTGTGTAGGTACCAGACCAGCCCTGTCAGCTTCTGCCTCAGGCAGATCACCAGTTGCCACCGTCACCAGCACGTCGCCTTTGTGGAACCTGCATCCATAAACAGAATACAGTAACCAAACTATCATTCAATGCTATGTAGCATTTTCAGCACTGATTTTTTCACACCACAGGATAATTCTAATAACTTTTTTGCCTATTAGTATATATTTAGTGAAAAACTACAATGATGATACTTCTGTTCTCAGGCAACGAAAAGAAGAGAATAACGCTGATAAGACCACTAGGAACAAAAGAAATTGCACTAAAAAAGTAACCAAAGTCATGAGTGGGAATTTCAGTAATAAATTAATAAAAATGAAGCTTTGAAACTTTTTAAACGAATACTGCTATTTCTCTGCCAGGAGGTTACAAAGGGTATACGCTAGGTAGCTTAACAGACAGTATTGCCTCAACAGACAACATTGCCTCAACAGACAGTATTGCCTCAACAGACAGTATTGCCTCAACAGACAGTATTGCCTCAACAGACAATATCATCACACCAACTTTAGAAGAGCTCAAATATTCTAGAAAAAATATCTTCAGAATAGTGCCATGTTTACAAGATACCCTACAAAATGTTTTACAGAAAAATAACATAGTAAATGTACTATAGTCCATAGCAATCAACAAAACAATTAAATGTGACTTCCTGTGTTCACTACGTTGTATTTGAAGTAAAATGCTACTTTTAATTTTATTTTTTAATAGCAGCAAAGCAAATAATGAGAAAACGTCTACCATTCTGAAAAACACAATGCACAGATAAGTTAAAAATGCCAAATGAGGAGGAATTAATATATGCTGCAAGTTAATCAAACACCTCACAATGCTCACAGAAGCATAATACCTACAACTGATTAATGATGTCGACCGAGTTAAGGAGATAGTCACACCATCGAGTAAAGAAGAGGTCCCAGGCTGCGTTAATGAGGACAGAAACAATTCCCCCAATACGTATCAATTAGAGACATTAAAATAAACTCCTAAAATAAGTTTTTGTGATACAACTTTAGCGCATAGCGCCAGGATTAAGCTTCAAACTAGCAATTCAAACGGTAACAGAAACGTTGCTTTTTTTGTTCAATTACCTTTCATAAATTTTCCTGAAGGTGGCATCTTTGTTGAAGTCCTTGTCTCCCATGGCAACACGCTCAGGTACCCAGCCAGTCAACGCATACAAGTCGATGTTGCTGTTCGATCCCGGAAAATCATAGCCACCCATTACTTTCATGTAGGCTTTCTCAATGAGCGAGATCCAAAACTCATTCTTGTTACTTGAAAAAGAACACAGAAGCTGGTTATGTCTTCCGATTGGAAGGTAATCATCAATGATGATCTTGCGAGCTATACCGTTGATGTGCAGCTTGATCATGTACTTGCCACAGGGATTGTAGACAGGTTCCCCACTTTTATTCTTTGGGTAGATAATATCAGTAATGAGCCTCTTCTTGAAACGCTTCTCATAGAGAGCGCTGACAGCAATGCTAGCAACAAAAGAGCAATCGGACACGCAAGTTTGTTGTATACTAAAGCAGTCTATAAGCTCAATCATTTTAGGAGCACTAGTCAATTCTTCGGGTCGCGCCCACCTTGCGAACTTCTCCCTTTGCTTGGGGGCGAGTTGGAGGTGGCCATCCTTGTCCGTGAAAGGAATAGAGTAAGCAAATTTTTCTTTCAAGTCTATGGACATAAAGGGCACATACTCCCGTCCATTGATGGTAGAAGTAGAGCGTAAGACGAGCAACTCCTCGCGCGTGTACGAACTACCACCAGACTCCTGGCGACTGAGAGGAGGCCCACTGCTTCTGGCTGCTGTTCAGAAGTTAAAGATAGAGCATCAACAAATAAAAGAGTTATCTGTATTGTTTCCTTTCTTACCTTAGTTTTGAATCTGCAAATCCAAACTCTGAACTAAAATTACAACTTCTAAATTACAAAACTATTTACAGGAATAAAAATACAAGTTTACTTATGACACATTTGTACATACAATAGGTAACAGACTGGAAGTCTGTTTTTTACACAAAATACGGTTCATCCCACTGACATACATTCTTCTCTCGCAAAGAACTGTGTGCAGTAAATTTCGATGTCAGAATGGCATCACAAGGCATTGACGCTGCAGTACTGAAATGTGTGCAATTAAGGTGATCTCACTTTTGACGAAAAGTAAAATTTGATTGAGAGTTAATAGAACTACCTCATAGTAGAAAAATGATTTTCTGTGAGCATTTTTGAAGCAGAGTCAAATTTAATACTCTTACCATCTAAGTTTTTCTTTGTAGTACTGATCATACTTTATATTCCACAAAACTGACGGTGGATTTGGTCTCTGGAATATCTTCAAGTTAACATTATTAATATCGTTTTTATATTCCGTGTTTTTAAATTCACACGCAGCGAATAAAAAATGTAAAGAAAGTGATATTTTGCTTAGAAATAACTAGAAATAGTCAGTTTGATACTAAACAGCTCTTCTTACTGAAGGGTAGTTCATTAACGGCGTCACTATCGGGAATTTTCTCTAGCAAATTTCTTATTATATTAAGAATATTTTCATATAAAATATTTAACCTTTTAGTTTTATAGACACATTCATAGTATTATACTTGTGCTCTGCAAGCTGATCCCTAGACTTACGAGTGGGCTGCTTGGCCACCAGATTTCCAAAGCCAAGAGGTGGAATAACTCGCTTCGTCCCTGCTAGGCTCAGCTGCTGTACCTCAGGCACAGGGTTATCTGTTGAGGCAAAATCAGGCACCTAAGGCACAGGGTTATCTGTTGAGGCAAAATCAGGCA